>PVLC010041488.1:0-13420 GCA_004027655.1 Graphiurus murinus | reverse complement strand
GCCCTTCCTCTCTGCCTTGATCTTTGGCAGCTGGTCCTCCAGTAGACAACTCATATCTATGAATCAATGAACAGATTAAATTTGGAGAGGACCCTCGCACTTACCCACGTTAGGTGCCCTGTTCTATCTCTGAGCAGTGAAAACAGATAAAAACAAAAATACAACAAAAATCTAAAAACCTACCGGTGTTCATGGTTAGTGCCTTTGGAGGCAATGTGCTATTTTGGCTTTGAAAGAGCTATTTGCTATTTATTTCCTCCCCTTCACCCAAACCCGCTCACAGCTTACATATTTGCAATCTCTATACGTCTTCAGCCATTTGTCATCCAAGTACCCAGCAGCAGTACAGACTTCCAGAACTCCCAAATCCAGCCTGGGCCAGCATTCCTCGCTCACACTAACTTAATCACAACATAATAACAGCCAGGGAGCGTCTTCCCCTAGACCCTGATTGGGCTTCTAAGCCTGAGGGCCTTCAGAGACGGAGGCCTAAATGGCCTCATTAGAGATAATTATGCTGTACTCAGTCTTTCAGTTTCTCATACCTTTTTAAAATCCTGCTAAATTTTGTTCATACTTTTTTTTTTTTTCTTTAAAGGAACAGAGTATGTTTCCTCCTTTAATTTTCCTGTTCCTTAGGGCTGAAAAGCCAACAGATACCAGACAAATTTCCCCGTCAGGGTCATATTGTGCCAGAACAAGGTGCCATGAGGATGTGTCAGTGAGGGGAACCAAGACAGTGGGCAGAGTAGAGAGAGGGCGTGAGCTCTTCTACTTTACTTTTCTCCAGACTTTTTCTCTATCTGAGTTTTCAACTTATAAATAACTACGCATCTAAAGCCATAAACAGCCAGTCTCTGTTCTGAATGGAGGTCCAAGTCATGGCATTGACCGCAGGTCTATGAGATAAGCCACCTTACTCACCTGAGTTTGCTCATGAACCGTGGGCTCCAGAGTCCAGTGGGAAAGGAATCGGAGCATTACTTGGCGTGGGTGCTAGGGGTTAGAGAGAGACTTCAGAAATGGGCCTCACAATATCAACCTAAGACAGGGCTTGTTGAATGACTCATCGAGACCCCATGATGGGTAAGATTAAGCACCTGGTAGGAAACGACCTAAGACAGGCACAGTCCTTCATGCATTTTAAAATAAAAACGGGAGAGTTGTGGGAGCCCAGCTGGGCCCTTTCCCCCCTGGCAGTTGCTATCTGCATATATGAGTAATTATACTAATTCTTCTGCTATGGATACTTTGGTGTCTCGATGTCTGGAGATTGCTCCTAGGATACGTAGATAAAAGACCCTCCTACTTCTTAGAAAGTAAATATATGACTCTAAAGGTTTATGGTCTTATTAAATCTAGAAAATTTGCTTGATCAGGTTATGGTTGGAATGTGGGCTATACGTGAAAACGAAGAAGTGGTGCTAATTGTGCTCTGACAATGATTGATATCTTGTAAATGTATACATAACCCTGTTGTACTCAAGAAATGTATAAAAAATCCGTGCTGAGAGTGGGATGGGAGTGTAAATAGTTAAAACATTATTATTATTATTATTATTATTATTATTATTAAATAAAAAGAAAGAAACGGGCCTCACAAGGTGGTCTCTGCAGCATGATCAGCAGAAGACCTCACTTCTGTCCTGAACATCTCCCCAACATCCTGCTGCAGAACCTGTCATTTCACCACAAGCCTTCACACCCCTGGGCTAAACCACTCATTTTCCAAAATGTTAAGGTAGCTGAATGTTAGATCATTTCCCCAGCAACGTGGAGCTGAAGTCAGGAAACTAAATGAAAACTTTAACAAGACACAGTTTGTTGACTTAAATCAAGATGTAGAGATTTATTTCCCTTTCTCATTATTTGTGAGTATGAATGGAAGAAGAAACATTGAGCTGCTCTGAATCGTCATCAGAGTTTGTTCTCACTGTGTTTGTTGCTACCGCTGACGCTGTGGGAGCTGTTGTCGCCCCCGCTGTTCAGAAATAGCTTTGTAATGGGAATAATTTTGAGGCATGGACACTTTTAATAAGGGACAGCCTACGCTATGGGTTGAACAGTGTTCTTCAATAAGAGGTCCAAGTGCTGACCCCTGGTACCTGTGAGTGTGACCGCGTTTGGAAATAGCATCTTTGTAGATGTCACCAAGTCCAGCTGAGGTTGGGAAGGTGATTGGTGTCCTTTGTACAAGGAGCAAAATGCCAGGTGAAGACAGGGAACCGGGAGGACACCACACAACAACAGAGGTGGTGACTGGAGAGACGCATCTTCAAGCCAAGGAACAACTGAAGGAGTTGGAGGAGACAGGAGCTCACTTTTGTGTCTTTCATCACCTTACTTGTCGTCAGCATGAAAGAATAACTGGGGAATTGAAGCTGATGTGGGTAGATACGAAATACTTTGTTTTTCTCATTCACTCATCCAACAAATATACTGTTATTGGTGTCAAATACTTACAGTCACTCTGCGCATCCTTCTCTCTCTTTGCTTGACTTTGTTCTAGGAATATAGGTGGCTGGGGATAGAAATCGTGGGAAAAAGAGCCAGGCACCATGGCACATGCCTGTAATCCCAGTACTTGGGAGGCTGAGACAGGAGAGTTGTAGGTTTGAGGCCAACGAGTGGCAACTTAGTGATTTCCTTCCTTCCTTCTTCCCTCTCTTCCTCCCTTATCCCCTTCCCCTCTTTCTCCCAGACCTTTTTTATTTTTTATTTTGAAACAGGGTCTCACTAGGTTGGTGAGAGTTTCACTAAATTCTTGAGACTGCCCTTGAGCCTGTGTTCCTCCTGTTTCAGCCTCTCAAGTACTGGGATTATAGGCATTTACCACCACACCAGGCTGAGACCCTTTTACAAAATTAAAAATAAGGTAGAGCTGGGGGCAGAGCTCAGAGGCATAATGCCCCTGGGTTCAATTCCCAGTACTACCACACACACACACACACACACACACACACACACACACACACACACACAATGGGAAAAGGAAACAGGTAAGAAGGAACATGTGCATGTCAGTTGTGGATAGGTAAAATCCTTCTGCAAAAGAAAATGGTAAGACAAACTCACCGGCAAACTCACCAAATAGGCAGGCTATTTGGTCAGCCAGAGCAGCAGAACTAGGAAACTTCAGTATTTTAAGATATGTGGCTTTAAGACCAAGAAATTTCTGGAAACATTCAGTGGAGAAAGACAGGAGAAAAAACACATTTCCAGCTGTTCCCAGTCAGACTGTTATTTGCATTCATGTCCTTTAGAAAACAGAGCGATAGATTAAAATGTTTTTATATAAAGGTTCTAATTTATATACTAAACATAATATTTTTTTAAAGTTAAAAAATTAGTCCTTACTCTTCTTTAGAGCAGTTTTAGGTTCTCAGTGAAACTGGCTGAAAGGTACAGAGATTTCCCACACTTCCTGCTCCACATGGGCGTAGCTTCTGCTATTGTCAACACCCCCTCTCCCCACCCCAGAAGGTCATGTTCATCACCGTGGAAGAATCTGTAGGACACGGCGTCCTTACCAGAGTCTGCGCTGCACACCAGGGTTCCCACTTGCCATTGTGTAGTCTCGGGGTCTCGACAACTCTGTAATGAGGTGTATCCATCACCACGTGAAGGCAGAGGGGTTGTACTGGACTAAGAGTCCTCTGTGCACCCCTGGCAACTGCTGATCCTTTTACTTCCAAGGTTTTGCCTTGTCCAGGGTATTTTAATACTTTGAACAAAGTAGCAAGAGAGGCAATACCAATCCTCAAAGTGAAGTGCAATTACTGTAACCCTTGGTATTAAAGTAAAGGATATTTCATTTTGGGTACTGGGAGTTGAACCCAGGGGCAGTCTACCTCCAGGCCTTTTTATTTTTTATTTTGAAACAGGGTCATGCTAAGTTGCTGAGGCTGTCCTCGAACCTGCAATCTTCCTGTCTCAGCCTCCCAAATACTGGGAGTGTAGGTGTGCGCCACTGCCCTCGGCTAAACAATATTTCTTTAAGTTCTGTTCATAATAAGTTTTTGTATTGGAGGATAACACATGAGAGAGATTGTGACTAGATTTTTAAAAATATATGTGTGTATATGTGGCTAATAAGGATTTGTTTTCCTTTCTCATTATTTTGGGCAAACTTGTTTAGAAAGATCATGTCTGAGGCAAAGAAACATTAAATTTTCTAAAACATCAGAACTTACGGCTTCAAATTTTCGCTATTTTAATTCAAGACATTTGTTCATGCGGTTACTTTAGACTCATTATGTAAGTATTACTTAATCTTATTGTTTTCTGGTTTCTGCTCAATATTTATTTTCAGATACCAACACAGATGTTCATTGCTTCTATAGCTACTTTCTAAGTATTAAATATAAGACTCGAGGTGAGAGTGACTTCCTTCGTCCATGACGTGGGTGGGACCAGCTTCCGTCCTGCATGATGTGACAGCAATTTCTGTCATCCATGATGTGAGGGAGACATCCATTCCCTGTGATAGGAGAAAAACTCTGTCCATCATGATCTTGGAGAGACTTCTGTCTTCTATGATGCGTGAGCAGATTCCATCGTCCATGATGTGAAAGTGACTTCTGTCCTCCATGATGTGGGAGTGACTTCCGGTCTCCATGATGTGGGAGCAACTTCCGGTCTCCATGATGTGGGAGAGACTTCCGGTCTCCATGATGTGGGAGCAACTTCCGGTCTCCATGCTCTTAGAGTGACTTCCGGCCTCCATGATCTTGGGGCTGCATCCTCTACCATGGCTGCTGACATTTATGCTTTGGAGCTGGCCCTATGGATTGAAACCTCTGAAACTATGAGACCCAATACATCTTTCCTTCTCTAAAAAAATAAAATGGAAAAAAAAATTTAAAACTTGAGTGCCATAGTAGTTTCAGCTACAAAAACAAAAAACAAAAAACCACAGCGCGGAAAATATAAATATACAAAAAAATACTTCGTGAGGTCAAACTATAAGAACTGTTGTTAAAAGATTGCCTAGCATGGTTACCTCCATAGCAATATTTTTTCAAATGCATATCACTCTCAAATAATAATGTCGATTTCTTTCTATCTTTCATTGCAATGTTTGCCATAAAAAAAAGATAGTGGCCTAAGTTCTAACATTTGTATTCCCTTTCTTGGGAGAAAGTTTATTATATCACATATACTTTATGGGATCCAGTTTGATTACTAAGTAGATTCTAAAAATTAGATATGAATTGACACATAACATAGTTTTATTTGTAGGCAGAATATGTTGAAAACCCAAGCTCTAATTGAATACTTATTTGGGGGACATTTATGGTCTTATTTTTTGCTGTTCCTGTCTCTTCTTGATGTCACTAGACTAATGTATTAACATTATTTGCGCCATGCCTTTTATGGAGAAATGGAAGGCAAGTTCAGTAATTTGCTGATTGTAACAAAAAGTGTTGGAATCGGGCTTATGGGAGTTTATTTTCATACTGCAGCTTCAAAATATTATCCATATGATATTTCTTCTAGTTTATGCTTTTCCAAATGTGTACATAGATACACCTACAGCTTCTGACTATAAACCATTTGTCACAAACTGAAGCCCCAAAAAGCTAAACATAATGTTTTTCTGCTAGAGGATGCATTTACTAAAAACTGCTAAAACATTCCTTAATTGTTATATTTTTCCATCTCCCATTAATGTGTTTAGTGGAACATTATCAAATTAGAATGTTATCATAGGGTTTGGCTAAAAAAATAAGTAAAATAATAAACAGCAAAGTATTTAGTCATAAGGATATTTTCCAGCTTTTCAGCTGATAAAATAAGTAAGGCTGGAAAGTAGATTAAGAAAATAATCAAAAGTGTAAAAATAACAATACGCATATGAGAAGAATTAGACATTCCTGGGCCATTACAGACTTTGATTTTAACAACTATTCAGCATGAAAGAAAAATTGTTAAGCTGATGAAGGATGGGAATTGCTATTTCATCATGGCCGAGTTCAGTTCTGTAGTCTGTTGCAACAAAATTATTACACCTTGAAAAACAAGCCTGTCATTTTCCAGAACAAACGAGCACTTCAGTTTAACCTCACTACTCTGTGTGTGTCTAACACCGACGCCCAGGTGCCGGGGGGCAAGACAGTTTAATTATTCTTTAATTATCCCAAGTTCAGAACTTTGGTAAACCACTACTTCCTAAGCAACTCTGGAAAAATACTAATGACCACTGAGATTATTATATACTACAAAATGCTCCTACACTTGGAAGGAATTTTATAGCCTTCTATTATTTTTTCCCTTGCAGCCCTATGCCTATGGCATTGAACAAAACTTCCACTTTGGTGGCAAATTCGAGGAGATCGCAGTGCAAAGGCATTCCCTCATGTGCTGGGCAGTTGATCTGTGGGCAGAGAGGAATCTTTGCAGCTTCCGGCTCTGGTGTCCAGGTAGAGGTGCAAACTGCAGAGAGACATCAGGTGGGACCAGAGGATGCTACCAAGCTATTGCCAAGGCCTCTGCTCTGCAGAGGGCTGTGAGGAGCCCCAACTCCACCTGCTCCACACGGGGATCTGAATTTTTCCTCCCAATGGCCATGAAGGCTGTGGCTGGCGGGCCTGGAAGGAGACTGACAGGGCCAGGCAGAGTGTCCCACACCCAGCAGGAACAGGGTGGGGCACAGGCCTCACCTAGGGCTCACCAGCAACATTGGACAAGACCCTTCCTGTCCCTTCCAATTTGTATGCTGACTCGTTCCTCCCAACCATCACCCTGCACAGTTGACGGTGCTCCTGCGCTAACGCCCAGGAAGCCACCTGAGCCAAGTCTGCCAGTCTGGCGTGGAACACACCAGGTCAAACCCTGGAGGTTTGGTTTGGGAGGAGCAACAGGCCTTTCTTCTGGTCTTCCAGATGCATGTTGGATGTGGCTGTTAGGGTCTGAATATTTATGTTCCCCCAAATTTCTATGCATTTCTCAACCCAGTGGGAAGACTTGGCAGGAAGGCTTTTAGGGATGATTAGGTTATGGACCAGAGTTCTCAGGACTGCTAGCGCAGCTCTCACCAAAGTGGCAGGACAGGGACCCCACCCTCTCTGCCTCCCCCATGTGAGGCTATGAGAAGACAGCATCCAGACGGAAGCCCTCACAGGTACTGAGTCTGCAGTGCCTTCATCTTGGACTTCCAGTCTCCAAATAAAGAAATAACCCTCTGTTGTTTATATGTCACCCGGGCTATGGCATTTTGCTATATCAGCCAAAACACTAAGATAGTAAGACAGCGGCTTATGTCTGCTTTGGAAAAGGTCAGCAGCCCAAGTCAGCACCCTGGGCAGATGGGCCAAGGTGACCTCCCCCTCCCCCGGCTGGCTCTTGGCGCTCACAGGTGAGCCCCAGGAGAAAGCCTCTTGTGTCTCTTTGGCTCTTGCCCACGGTGGGTGTGCAGTGGTAGGTGTGACTACGTGAGTGACTGACTGGTGTTGGCCTCCTGTCTCTGCAGAATTGTTTCCATATGGGACTTTGGGGTGGGGGTGGGGGACACACAAACATTTAAGGGACAGCACAAACAAATGACCAAAGACAGCGATTTGTGCCAGAGCAGAGATGCAGGGAGCGGAGGGTTTGACTCTGTCTTTACAGAGTGCTCCCCAAATGCCCCCAGGTTCCCCCATTCCTCCACACCTGAGCACACCCTGTTCCCTCTTCCTGAGTCCCTTTCTGCTCCCTCATCCCTCAGAATCTACTTTAGACATCTGCTTTGTTGACCTTTTTTAATAGCTCCAGGGAAGAAGCCTTCCCTCCTAGGTCTGTGTTCCTGCTGTGTCTTCTTCTGACGACTGCCCTGGGGAGTTTCTCACAGACAGCTCAGCCCCAGCTATGCAGATCAGCCCCCAGGACCAGGATCGGGGGCTGCAGGGAGCTGCTGACCCAGCGAATGAATGGCTGGCAGGAGAGAGCAGGGGAAGTGTTGGCGTCCTCATTCAAAATAAGGATAATAACACCCGTCTCCTACTCCCTCTTGGGCATGAAGCAATTTCACCTTTTCCTTTGAGTTCCTTGGAATAAATAAAAACAAGAGCTGTTATTACAGCACACATTTCATCTCTGAACCATGCAATCAAGTAGGGTAACATCTCCCCATTTTCTTACCAGGTGCTTTCATAGCTTCTTAACTTTTTTTTAGATCTTATTTTATAGCTCATTAAAAATAACCACTTTTTAGGGACTCTCCATATTTTGATGTTTATTTGGTGTGATGCCAAATTTATGGGGTTTTTTTCCTATTGAATTTTTTTTTTTTTTTGTGGTACTGGGGATTGAACCCAGGGGCATTCTACTTCTGAGCTACACCCTCAGTCCTATTTTTATTCTTTATTTTGAAACAGGGTCTTACTAAGTTGCATAGGGTCTCACTAGGTAGCTGAGGCTAGCCGTGAACCCGGATCCTCCTGTCTATTCCTATTGAATTTTGAATGAAAATTCCGTAGAGTTCTCTTCTGAGAGAGTGGCCTCCATATACAACTAGTTTGGTTTGGAACTGGGTGTTTGGCAAATGCTACCGAGAACGTAGAAAGTCAACAGGATGGGGTTTTGCACCAGGATGAGATCATTCGTGGTAGAGTCAGCGCTGCCAATCTGTGATTCAGTTTGTGAATAAGTAATTTTTGTCCTTCTAATAATAATAACAGCAGTGATCTAGTCTTAAGGACACAGAGTCTACGAGGTTCTCATCCCGATCCATCTCAGGCACATGGCACCGCTGTCATAAGGTTCTGCGGGACATTTTCTTTGTCATGTTTTGCTTCCCTTTGTAGAACATCATGCAGGCTATATCTTGTTCTAACGTGCCTGGAGGACCGTGGTTGAAAGGAAAGCCAGAAGCAGATGGGATACACGGGCGGCATGCTCGGTGGTTAAATGAGCCGGCTTTGGGGAGAGGCATGCAGGAGCCAGGTCTGGACCCCCCATTCCAATGACATTCTTAGCATTTGTGGGCTGGTTTATTTTGGGCAAGTTAACTACACTTTGTTCTATTGTAAGACGGAGGCAATACTTCATATTTCACATAGCTGTTATAAGATTTAAACAGCGAAGCCCGCCTGTAATCCCAGTACTTGGGAGGCTGAGACAGGACGGGAACAGGTTCAAGGCCAGCCTCAGCAATGTAACAAGGACCTCAGCAACTTATCAAGAACCTGTTTCAAAATAAAAAGAGCTGGGGATATAGCTCAGAGATAGAGCGCTCCTGAGTTCAATCCCTGGTACCACACACAAAAATAAAATAAATAAAATAAAATAAGCGATGTGCTTCATACCATACCTGGGTTCTAGTAACTGCATGGTGAAAGTGACCTGGGACTATTTGTGTCATTAAGGTTGGCACCACTGTTTGCTCTCGCAGTGCTGCTCTGTGCTACTACATGTACAGGAGCTACGTATGCAAGACATCAGGCTGTTCTTGCGGCAGGCAGCCCAGGAGCCGGCCTCCAACCATCCTGACTTTCTGGCTATCCACTCCCTGATAGTACCCTCCTCTTGACTCTGGGTCGGATCTGGTGACTCATTCCTTTTATTTTTCTTATTTATTGGTGCATTGTAATCATACATCTTTGTTAGGTACAAGCTGGTAAAGGTGAAGGCATACATGTACATTTTTCATTTAACACTTCCCCAGTTCCCACCCCAGTCCTTGGGAGGCTGAGGCAGGAGGATCACAGGCTCAAGGTCAGCCTCAGCAACTTATCGGGATCCTGTTTAAAAAAAAATGAAAAGGGCTGGGGTGTAGCTTGGAAGTAGAATGCCCCTGGGTGTAATCCCCAGCACCACTAAATAAACAAATATATAAAAGGCTCCCAGTGTTTCTGAGGGGGAAGAGGACCAAATTCCTAAGTGCAGCCCTTGTCCCTGTGGTTTATGCCTCCTCCCTGAGGGTCACACAGAGTCCAAAGCACATCTCCCTGCAGGAAACTCTCCTGCCTCTCCGGAGGGGAATTCACCTGCCCCTTGGGAAGCCTTATTTGAACTTCCCCCTATCAGCGTCTGATTTCCAGGGCGCGCTGGGCAGCCCTTCTTGATGGGTCTGATAACTGTTGCTTATGCAGCACGTCTGGTATTTGATTCCCTGCACAAACTGTGAGTTTATTCAAGGTCTGTATTTCCTCAAAGCTCCTAAGCCCTTGAATAAACTCACAGCTGCCCAATAGGTGCCCCGTCCATGTTTTCTCAATGAGCGAAGGAATGGCTGCAGCTTTCAGCTGGCGGTATTGTTTTCTGAACCCAACCTCTTATGAAGTGCAAATATGCCTTCCTTTATGTTCTCTTAATATGTGACACAGAGGCTGTGCTTGCAATATAAATAGATCCGAAAGGAAAAGACTCAGCGGCTCTCAGTTACCTGACTTGGAAATTGGCTGGCGAGGACCAGTGTGGTCTGTGGAGATCTGTCAGAGGGTGCGTGTAAGGGGAAGCACGCGGTAATCTTGCTAACCGTGGGAGCGGGGGTTGCTGGGGAATGCAAGGGTTAGAATTACCTACATTTAGTCAGCAAGTAAGAAGGGAGACATGGTTGTTTATGTACAATCATTTGGCTCGCTCCTATTTCCCTGGAGTTGAGATTTCCCTTTGTGGAGTTGGTGTATTGCAGGAATGCCTCTTACATTTGTGTCCAGGTTGGCTGTGGGTCTTAATCTTGACATGGATTGGATGGATCAGAGCCAGTGGCAGGGATAGGGCCAAGTCACACTGTTGTGGCAATATCACATTTATCTCAGGTCTACTAAAGAGTCCTTAAAGAACTCTGGTAGAAAACCCAGTTGTGGGTTCCATATTTTATCCTAAGCACAACATGGAAAGGGGACTTCTCATAGTCCAACTGCAGTAACAATAACAATGCTCTTTCTCACTTCCTTGCTCAGATCAGTGCAAATGATGAAATAGTAGAGGCACTTGGGTGAAAGTCACTGTAAATACTTCAAGGACACAAATTCCAACAGAATTAATTAGGAGTCTTAATGTCTAGATGCCTCTGCCCCCTCAAAAATACTGAGGTTAATTTTCTAAGATGGGAAAATGAACTCATCACTCATCTCTATTACTGAAAGGAACTTGGAAATTTGGTCAATATTTGTATAATTTCTATGCCTGATGAAGTCTGGATTTTATGTTGGCTGTGGATTTTATACTGGCCAAACCAATGGAAATATTTCGAAGTATACCACCTTTATTTTGTGGCTACACAGTTTCTAGGAAATGTGATGAACTAACTTTGAGTTTTAGTGGAAGTGGTGATATGGGAGAACAGAATTTCAGAAACTCTTTTTTTTTTAAATTGATCTTTGTGTGCTACACATAGTAGTTGCTCAGTAAGTCGACTGGATGCATGAACACAGGACCCTTCATTCTTAGGCCCGTGGAAAGGTCCATCCATATTCACTTCCAACTAATTTATAATTTAGATCACACACTTAGCAAATCTACTTTAGAATATCATTTTCAATTTACATGGAATGAAAGTATGACATCAGATTTCACGGTCTTATCCTATTCTCCTGTGTGTTCCTTGGTTGCCGTAGTAACCGAGTTGCCATGGATTACACTGCGGGAGCTGAAGGGTCAGCAAAGACCAGAGCCCTGTCATTCTTCATTCAAAGGCAATTGTCCCTGCAAAATGTGACTTGCTTCAATATTTAAGACCTGGGCACTGATATTAAACTAGAATGATACTTTGGTTAAAAACCAATAATTAACCTTGTCTTCAACTCGGGGTCACGCTTTAATAGCAATTTTATAAAGTGGACATTCTTCTGTCTTTCATTCTTGAAGTCCCTAGATAGGTTTTAAATAATACTTCTCCTGGAAAAGCACATGGGTAATCGTTGCAATTTATTTCATGTCATTATTTAAGCCCTTGAGACCTTAAATCCCAGTTCTTCTCTCCGAGGTAATTGCAAACATCTTGGGAATAATGTGAGATGATGTCAATATTCTGGACACCATTCCTTTGAAAGGGTTCACAGCCCACAGTGGAACTCCGTCTATATGCCTTCCCACAAAATCTCCTTTCAGATGTGTATAAGGCATTTCCTTTTACAGAAGAGTTTTCCTCAAAATCCTGCTCTTTGATGTCTTGGACTTACAAGACATCTCCTGAATAGCTGTTGTAATTTCTAGGTAGAGATTATGCAACTTGATTCTGATACAGAATAAAGCCCTTTAGATTATAAATTAAGACCATCTTTGAGATCCAAAGGTGCCATTCCTAATAACTTCTCTCTTGTTTTATTTTTTTACTAGATTGTCTTAAATTACCATATCTTATGCAAGGCAGTACAGGAGATGTTTTAGAAATTGCTTAAACTTTTTAATAGCAGTAGTGTGAAATTTTGGCACTCACATAAGGAACATGTAAAAGGTTCCTTTCTTCTAACATTGGAATTTACTGTTTCTCAAGATTTCAGATTTTTTGAAAAGTCATCTCAGAAAGTGGCCATATAATATTAAGTAGCTATTTTTATAACCAAAGTCAAAGTTGACATATGTATGTGTGTGTGTATGTATGTATGTGTATATAAATATATGCATGTATTTATTCTAGCTGAATTACTTTTACAAACATATTTGGAACTTTTTCACATTAGAGAGTGAATTAGCTATAAGAACTTTGATTATTTAAAATGTAGGGAGAATCTAGCTATTTTGTAATATCAAAAAAAGTCTTACAAAAGTTTTAATATGCTGTGTTCACATTTTTCCTATATTTACTTTCTAAAATGATAAAAGTGATTTTTCTTACCTACCTTTTTGGTTCTAGCAGTCAATAATATTTTATACGATGCCACATTCATTAGAGCCAGATGAATAACATTATTGATGTTAAAAAAGGAAATGATTCCAATTTACTCAGTTATTAAGTACATTGATTATATGACAGAACATTATTTTCTTTGAGAGAAAAGAAGTTTTATTCTTTCTGTGAAATACGGAGGATCTCAGGGCAAGATATTTGATTTACTTTAGTGTCTAATTAGAGTCATAATTGAAAATGTTGCAAGTGAATTCCGCTGTGATTTATCTAACTCTGGAGTTTGAATCCATATTTCAGCAAGAGTGAAGGACACAGGTAAACTTTGGAAAGTAACTTCAGATTCATTAGATAAAGATGATTTCCCCATTCCTCGCCCCTCGCCCAGGGACCCCTTACTCAACTCAACAGGTTTGAATGAAGACAAGCAGATGATTGGATTCTGACTAATCACCTAAAGACCCAACACTTGGTTTTGGATTGTCAAAATTGCTTTTGCTTGGCATTCATTTGGTTTCGGAGAATACAAAGAACCCACAGTTTTAAGTGACTGTACACCAGTATTACTCCTTAGGCCTCTGAAATATCAAGTTTTTATAGATCAGGCCTTTTTTGGATGAAAGTTCAAGGGTGTAGTGTTCCTCTGTG
>PVLC010041487.1:0-13335 GCA_004027655.1 Graphiurus murinus | reverse complement strand
CACAAGCAGTGCCTAACTCTTGGTAAGTACTAAAGTTTTACCCACAATTATTATTACCCAGGCACCATGTATTCCTGAGGGTCTCTGTTGGGAAGATGCTTCATTCTAGGCTACTTTCTGGTCTCCTGACCAGACCAGAGATGGTTCCTATTGGATCAGGTGCAAATCTCTCCTCCATGCTCTCTAGATTCTGCACATAATAATCTAGCAGAACCTCTCGGGGAGACGAGAGCATGTGAAGCTGTCCGAAGATCCTCAGAGGGCACTAGGATCCACATGCTCTTGCTCAACTCAGCAGCACTGCTGGTGTAAAGCTTTATAAGTCGAGTTTTAACAGCTAGGGGAACTAGGCCAAATTTAAATAGAAGAGGGGACATTCTCGCTGAAGACAGAGGAAGTGTGAGGTAAACCAAGTTGGAGAACCATGGGCATTAGCAAGGACGTGCAATTTCATGGTGACACCTGGCACAAATATGCAAACTTAATTCATCTTAGACAATCTCAAAATTCTACTATGACAGGTAGATTTTATCTCTTTTGACATTTTCCTTTTTTTTCTTTTGACATTTTCACCAGAACAGCTTTTCCCGCTTCAGAAACATTTCTGCTATCATTTCATCACTAGCTCCTTGTCTCATACACTTGAATGGACATAAAAAGGAAGAAAGATATACAGCTCTTTTATTCACTGATGATAAGACTGGAAATGTAGAAAGTTCTAAGAAACATATCGGAGATTTACCAGAACTATCAGGTGATTTTAACAAGACTGAAGGATACATGACTAACATTCAAAAATAAGTTACTCTTGTATACATTTGAAACAATCAGAAAGTAAATTTTAAAGCATCATTTACACCAGAATCAGTTATATAAAGTATTTAGAAAAAACTGTCAAAGGAGCTGCAATACCTGTCAACTAAATATTATAAAACCTTGCTGAAAAAGTCACTATTGGTATGAAATCAGTTTTCTCCAAAATTCACTTAAATACTCAAGGCAATCATAGCTAAAATCCTGACAGACATCTTTCCAAGAATTTTTGGGGGGGGAGGGGGTACTGGGGATTGAACTCAGGGACATTCTACCTCTGAGCTATACCCCCAGCCCTATTTTTATTCTTTATTTTGAAACAGGGTCTCACTAAGTTGCAGAGTGCCTCAGTGGGTAGCTGAGGCTGGTTTTCCAAGAATTTATGAGGTGATTCTAATTGTATTTTTATATTTTTGTAATTTTCTTTCATTTTTACTGGTGCATTCTAATCATACATCATGGTAAAGTTCAGAGCAACAGAGACATACATGCACATAGCACTTGGTGAGCTCCCTCCCCTTTCGTGTATACCATGTTGAGATTGGCATTGATCATTGCGTGTATGTACACGGTGCAAATTGAAATGTTTTCTTTTCTTTTCTTTTTTTTTTTTTTTTTTTCCTGCTGGGGATTGAACTCAGGGGCATTCTCCCTCCGAGATACACCCCCAGCCCTATTTTATTTCTTTATTTTGAAACAGGATCTCACTAAGTTGCAGAGGGCCTCACTAAGTAGCTGAAGCTGGCTGCAAACCTGGATCCTCTGATCTCAGCCTCCCAAGTACTGGGATTATAAGCATGCACCACCATGCCTGGTTGAAATGTTTTCTTCATTAGATCTCCCTCTGCCACCCAATCCCTCCCTTAGAACCCCTCCATCACTCCACTATGTTTTTCCTTCTTTACCTGGAGTCCCTTTTGCATCCCAATTTCTCCCTAGCTTCCACATATGAGTAAAACATCTGACCCTTCATTTTTTGTGACTGGCTGATCTTACTTAGCATAATATTCTCTAGTCATTCCATTTTCCTACAAATGACATAATTTTGTTCTTCTTTATGGTTGAGTAGAATTCCATTGTGTGTATATCCCATAATTTTTGTAATCCATTCATCTGTTGATGGATACCTAAGCTGGTTCCATAGTTTGGCTATTGTGAATTGTGCTGCTATCAACCTAGATATGCATATGTACTACTATAATATTCTTGTTTCAGTCCCTTTGTAAATATTTTAGAAATGTTTTCAAATATTTCCAAAATATTTTCAGAAATATTTCTGCTAATATTTCACCTTTGACTCCTTTGTATCATACACTTGAATGGCCATAAAGAGTGTTTCATATTATTAGAAGACTTTTTTATAATTCATACTTTTCTCATCATCATTTCTGTTTGTTTATATAGCTTAATATAAGTTTGTCATTTTTCATTTCAACTCAGTGACTTGATCAAATTAACTGAAAGAGGTTTAACCTAAAGGAGTTCTGTTAAGCATTAAATTTAGACCCTAATTTGACCTAATAAGTTCTCTTCCAATATAGTAACCAGTGTTATTTAGATTCTAAATATCACTGATTTTATTCATTTACTTTTAATTTTCCCTAACAGTTACCATTTTAATGTCAATACTTTGAAAACCTTTGTTTTGACCCCTGTATAATAGCAATAGTTTGACATATGATCATTAATGCATTTACCAAACATTCTGATTTTGTTAATGATGAGACAGCATGAAAAAGTAGACAAGCCAAAAAAACAAAAAATGGTACCATCAGGTTTTAACCTCTGTTATAAATAATAAAAAAAAGAATCAATAATTTGAAAGAGCACATCAGAACTTGAATCAACTAATCTAAAAATATCCATGCCTATTATCCCAATATTCCTACTTCTGGGAACCTGGTCTAATAACCCAATATGTATAAAGCCATGAACATTGGGTGTCACCTTTATTATAAGGATGAGAACTTGAGAGAAGCCTAGAAAAAAGCAGGAAAAGTGAAATAGTTAAATACATTGTGGTAATCTTTTCAAGGGTTCACCATTTACAAATAAGTGCTTCCATTTCCTGTCTCTTGTCACCTGGTTACCACAATCTTTACCCATCCTCCCCATATCCTGGGCCGCCCTTGATGACATTTCTACAAATCAGGATTTTGGTCCTGTTATTTCTCTGATAAGGATACTTCCACAATTCCCTAATACCTTTAGGAAATATTCAAATCAGCAGTATCACCAATTTCTATACCCTGCATATCTAGCCACTTTCACATACAAGCACTGTCTCCATGGATCCCAATCAGTTTTATCATTCCTCAGATCCTCATTTCTTTTTCACCTGGGAACCTACTGATTATCTAGCTTGGGCCAGTCAGATTGCTATCTACAATTCTGGACCCAACTAAAAACTCCGTGGGCAGTTTGCTATTCAACACAATTATATTTGAATGGTCAAATATAATTGATGTTCTTATTGGAGGGGGAAAGAGGGAAAGGTTATGTCCAGGTCTTTTTTCCTTTTCAGTTTTTACTTATTTTAATTGGCAAGTGAAAATTTTATATGCTTATCAAGTACAACATAGAGCTGGCTTGTAATCCCAGCATTTGGGAGGCTGAGACCGGAGGATCCGGGTTCGAGGCCAGCCTCAGTTACCTGGTGAGGCCCTCCACAACTTAGTGAGATCCTGTTTCAAAACAAAGAATAAAAAATAGGGCTGGGGGTGTACTTGGAGGTAGAACACCCCTGAGTTCAATCCCCAGTACTGCCAAAAAAAAAAAAGTACAACATAATATTTTAAAATGCACATACATGGAGGAATGACTACATCAAGCTATTTAGCATATACATTAGCTCACATACTTATTGTTTGAGGTGAGAACACTTAAAGTCTGCTCTTAGCAACTTTCAAATATACAATTTTTTAAATTGTAGACACCATGATGTACAGTAGATCTCTTGAAATTATTCCTACCTGATATTTTGTATCCTTTGACAAATACCTCCCAAGTCCTACCACCCAGCATCTGGTTACCACAATTTTGCTATTTCTATTAATTCAACTTTTCTATTCTCCTCATTTAAGTGAGAACATGCAGAATTTGTCTTTCTGTGCCTGAATACTTTTACTTACTGTGACCTTTGGATGTCTGACAGGACCCAATAGCAATCCAATAGGTTAACATAATTAAAATAATTTTTTTTATTAAAATGTTACATGAACTCTTTCAAAGTTTTTTCTATAAGGCATTAGAAAAAGCCTCCTGCTGATAAAAAGCTGCTTTACTAAGTCTCTCTCTCCCTTTAGCCTATTAATTTCACTTTTTTAGAATATTTTTTATTTTTGCTATATTTATCCTCAATAACATGCCCTATCCAAGAGTTATGATTATTCTCTTTAAGACATGGAAAAATATTATTTCTCAGGCTTCTCTTGAGCATAGCTAAACATTTTTATATTTCAAAAGAATTTCCTAAACATTAAGAAACAATAGAAAATAGCAGGTGTGGTGGCTCATGCCTGTAATCCCAGTGCTTGGAGGCTGAGACAGGAGGATCACAGGTTCAAGGACAGCCTCAGCAATGCAGCACCCTGTTTCAAAAACAAGAAATAAAAGGGAGCTGAGCATGGTGGCTCATGCTTGTAATCCCAGTACTTGGGAAGCTGAGACAGGAGGATCTGAGGTGTGTGGCCAGCCTCAGCTATTTAGTGAGGCCCTCCACAACTTAGTGAGATCCTATTTCGAAACAAAGAATAAAAAATAGGGCTGGGGGGTGTAGCTCAGAGGTAGAATGCCCCTGGGTTTAATCCCCAGTATCTAAATAAATAAATAAATAAATAAATGGGCTGGGGGTGTAGCTCAGAGGGTTGCCTGGTTTACCAACACTTCATAAATGAGCTTCTTTGGAGCTTATTTTAAATCGTGAAACATTTTCTTTCCGTTTTAGTAAATGATTCACTCCTTCAACCAAGCTATTTCTGCAGTCACTTTGGTCTTACCCTAAATTAGATAGTGCCTGAGACCATTATGGATGGAGACCCAGAATATCACCATTTCCCAATTTATAGGAAATTGGATTTTTTAAGGGAGACATTTTCCCAATGAGGCCACTGAGGCTCTGACACATGTAGCAACTCAGCTGGCTTCACATCTAGGAAACAACAGAGTGGAAATGTGTGTGCTCTAAAACCCTTCTTTCACTTCTTCATGCTAGTCGCAAACTTTAGAGACAATAAATGCTGAAAACTCAAGATGTGGTGTTCTGAAGAATGCAAAATGTTGAGCGGTTTTATATAAAAGACAGAGGAGATTCATCACTCTTTAAACTTCTCATTTCAATCGCATCTCTGCACTTGGAGGTGAGACAAAGCACAACAGGAAAAATCCAGGGAAGCATCTTGGAAGTTACCGAGAATCAGAATTTGACTGAATGGGCTGGAGATGGGATGGGCTGTCTGTGAAAGTGGGGGGGTGGGGGGGGTGTCTCAGCCCCAAGCACATTTGTGGAGGGATTGGGTAGCCAAATGTCAGGGGAAAACTGGGATAATTTCCATTTCTACCACCAGCTTTCCAACGTTGCAAAGCTTAGCTGGCAGATAGCCACACCCACTCAAGAAGAACAGAGCAGTGTCATAAGGAAGATCCTCTGAGTGAAAGAAGTTCTGGATGTGAATGAAGTAGCTGTTCCCCATGTGAGGAACTGTGGAACTTTCTTCCATTCCCAACAAGCTGGGAAATAGGAAAGCAAAACAAACTCTTCCATGGAATGCCCTGACAAGGAAAGTGTATCTAACCAACAATCTCAAAGGAGAAAAAAATAATTTTATAAAAATCTAAAATGATTATGATTTCCATGTTATAAAGCTAAATGATAAAGAAAGCAAAAAGTTTGATCAAGTGTCTGGGCTCAAGCTAGTACTTAGTTTTCCTTAGTATTTTTACCAGTGAATTAAAAAATTAAGATTGTATAGTTAAAAGTACATTTATCTATGTAGATGAAATTAGATATTTGTGAAGGTTTTGTGGATAGGCAGAAAAACAATTACATTTCAAAGGTAAGAAAATACATGTAAAAATATTCATTTTATATTTTTTCTTTGAAACAGAGGCTCACTAAATTGCTGAGGGTCTTACTAAGTTGCTGAGGCTGGCCTCAAACCTGAGATTCTGTCTCAGCCTCACAAGTACTGGAATTACAGGTGTGAACCACCAAGCCCAGGTGCAAAACTCTTTACTGCTGTAAAAATGAAAACATAGGAGAGCTGTTACAGGTCAATCTATAACAGAATAAAGTATATATGAAAAATGACCTTTTTTAACTAGACAAGGATTTTATATACATCACAGGAGAAAGGATCATTGAGACAAACAGGGAAAGGGGGCACCTGTAAATTGCAGTGAGCATCCTGCCAGATTCAAGGGTGGAAAATGCCCCAGGGCATGATCAGCTAGCCAGCAGTCAAGCCAGGGTGAGGGCTAAGGGTTCATGCAGATCAGATCTATTATCCACACTGGGGTGCCTCAAATGCAGTGTGGTTTTGATGGGACTCTGGACTTACCAAACCCAAAGTTCCCTCTGCTCATGGGAGATGCAGGGCCCAAGAACACCAGAGGGCTCAGAGTGTGGCTGTACCCAGAGCCAGTCATCTTGGAGACAAGTCCAAGTCCAGAGGTTGGGGTTGTGGCAGAGGGAGAGGCACCTGGATTCTTAGCAGAGGGTGGCTGGGAGTTGAATGGTGTACCACATGTGGACCATTGGTACAGCAACATTGTAAACCCACATCCTTCCTGAGGCCACTGGTATGGTGGTAGCCCAGAAGATGTAGGGCTCTAGTCCTCAGCAGAGCTTCATCCCTCCATCTCTCCTTCAATGGTACCCTGCAGGCCAGGGTCCTTTTTGGTTTAGTGTGAAGGATCCAAATATGTAAAGGTTATATTTTAGATAAATTTGGGCTTGTGCTGAAAGAAATTCAGCAGTATATTTCTCCATATAGATAAGAAATATATTCCTGGAATATGTTTAGAGCCTTAATATATTATTGATTTTTAAGTTAATAGAATAATGTATTAAAGTAAGATGATCAAAATATGATCTTAGTGAACACACCAGCTTAAGCTGGAAGTAGGTTTAAAAAAAGGATAAAATGAACTGTAAACCTTGAAATCACAGAGCAACACTTGTGAATCTTAAGAGATGAAACACATTGAAATATAAAAATAGAATGAGGAAGTCTCTGTAGAGTTGCACAGACATGGCATAAAGCAGGGGCAGCGGGGCCCGCAGAGCAGTGATTCTCCAGCCTTCTGAGGCCTGCTCTGGGTCAGCCAGGGACCCGCACAGGATTGTACATGGTGCCCTGTCAGACACATGCAGAAGCAGGAAGAAATATCAGTCCTTGGTGTCTACTTATGTCAATGTTTTCTGTGTGGAGTTATAAACATCTGCAGAGCAGAGAACCAACTGATCTCACCCAGTTCACATGGTGTATCACCCAGCTCGGTGCCTCACACAAGGTTCTTGGTACATAGATTGTAATTACTGTGATTTGCTACTATTTCCCTCAATTTCACAACTTATATATCCCTAGGGTCTGCTTAGAGAAATAAAAAATGTGTTTTCAATATATATTCTGTTCACAGCTACTGAGAATTTGGCTGAATGAATGGCTTCATGACATTGGAATAGGGAATCTCAGTAAAAAATTCTTTAGGGAAGTACCAATTCTAAAATTAATAATTATTCACTTTACTGAAGATTCTGACACAGTATATTTTTGGGTTGAGACTGTAACCATCCTAAGGGATTATTTTCACTCACACCATCTCCCTTCTGCATCCACGGAGTCTCTGTCTAGCTGCCATGCTTTTGCAGTTAACTCGATGCGCAATTGCTCACCATATCAGGGAATCTGGTATAAACTTAGTACTATCCTTTTCCAGATGCTAGTTAACTGGAAAGGGAATATCAAACACCATCTCTCTCCCTTTTCCTATATTCTTTCTCCTTCTGAGATTAAAACCCTATGCAGGATAGTATGGAGTATATTCCATGGAAAGCTGAATCAGAGGCCTGCCTGGGCTTGCCTTTATTATATCTGCTAAAGAAAGTGTTCTCTTCCAGTTATCAGGGACTTTTTCCAAAAGACAGAATTTGTCTATTGCTATGAAAATTGTGTCCTTTTCTCTTTTTCTAAGAGTGAGCAATCAACATTTGGTCTAGACTGGCCTTGGGGAAAATGTGGCTCTTACGGATTTTCACCGAAGCTGGATCACCTGGAATCCTGGGCTGAAATAGTGAAATCTGGGAAAGGAAGCACAGTACGCTCATAGATGCAGGGGGAGTAAGTAAAACTCCAAACGAGAAGTCAAGTGGGAGAAATAAAAACCTCAAAAAGCCAATGCCCTTCTTACTAATCACATTCTCTCTCTTTCTCAAAGCCATCATTTGTAGCTACAAATTTACTTTCAGATAAATGTGTTCTCACACACTCATACATCACCCATAATCTGATGCCTGTTATAGTAATGTGACACTAGAGAATAAGCCACAGCTGCTTCTCCACGAGCCCCTTCTTCACGTCACCTTGCCCAACTTCTGGGTGGAAAGTGTGTTCATTCTAATCTGCATCCCAAAGCACATGGCTTGTCCTCACGACATAGCAACAACCTTGCTGCTTCTCCATTGGAGAAGCTAAAATCTTCAATGGAGATACAGCAAGATCAGATCTGTTCTCTGTATTTCGCTGTTTCATGCACAGTGCTCTGGTCAGCCACCCTAGTAGGTATGCTTCTTGCACTATATATTTTTATCATCTTCTAAAGAACACCTGTATCCTTACCACAGCTTGTCTACAAGTCCACGCTTCAACCTTCAGAATGTCCTGTGAGAAATACAAGAGTAAAGGTTGTGCACATACACATTAAGAACTGATGAGGAACACCACATGTTGACAATCGATTATTTTCATACATTCCAGGTCCAATGAGTGGCTGGCACTATTTAATATGCTATGTTTCAAATATAACTTGAAAACAGGTTTTCACCTTTAATCATTTAATTGCAAAACAGTTTAATTAGAATAAGACAGAAGCTTTGAGAAAAGCAAAGATTGTTCTCTCAAAACCAAACCAAAATAGAAATGAACATTTTTATAGCACATTTATGCTTCTAAAACTTGGTGACTAATGAAGTTATTTTAAATAATTATTCAGCTAAGCAAGTTATCCTCGGTAAAAATTCTGAATTGCTTCATTTTTATTATCATTATAAACTCCCTGTGTTATAAAGAAGAGAGTGCCTTCACAAACTTCTCCAAAGCAGACACATAACAAATATAATCACCTCGCCCTTATTTCTAGTGCTCCTCAAATAGTTGATATAGAATAACAAAAAGCCTTGCTGTCAGGATTTTGATAAATCATATTTTAATTATTAGCTTCATACCTCCTGCAGAAGGTCCCCTTCATCATTCATCTCAACACTTTTTTACTTAAGTCGACTTTGGAAGTCAAAATATCCACAGCAAATGCTTTCTTTCCCCATATATTTATATGTGTACCTCCAACAAAAGCTGCAGATGATAAATTCCATGGAGGTTCTTTCCAGGGAGATCTAGTAGGTAATAAAAGATAAAACCGGACTCTAATGTGTCAGGCCCCAGGCACAGTATGCTGGAAATGCTCTAGAAGAGTCAGATGACAAATGATCATTTATGCCTGACTCCCGGAAAACAAAGGACATACAAAGCTTAAAATAGTGTTCATTGAATTTTTTTCCTCCAACATACCAAATTTTTGTTATGTAACAATTGTATTCTAGAATGAAATCTATTGTTACACTCAGATGACGAAACATTTATTAGACAACTGTCCTATCGAAGCCCACAGATAAAAATTCAAATGGAAAAATAGGCTGTAACTGACCCAGATTTTCACAAATGGCAAACATCTATGCATGTGTAATTCCCATTTTTCTTTTCTTTTCTGGGTCCCTCAGGCCCCCAAATTAATTCTAGTCCTTCATTCTCTATCTGTAGCCATCTTTCTTAGCCTTTCTTATTCTCTAAATGTCAGTCTCTGAAATCCCAGCCTATCCCAGCTGCCCACAATAAACAAAGAATCATCTACAGGCTGCCCCACAGGAGTCTACAAACAATCCTAGCTCAATCAGAAGAAACAGGGAGCCGGGCGTGGTGGCGCACACTTGTAATCCCAGCAGTTGGGAAGCTGAGACTGGAGGATCCAGGTTCGCGGCCAGCCTCAGCTACCTAGTGAGGCACTCCGCAACTTAGTGAGACCCGGTTTCAAGATAAAGAATAAAAAATAGGACTGGGAGTATAACTCGGAGGTAGAATGCCTCTGAATTCAATCCCCAGTACCTAAAAAGAAGAAGAAGAAGAAGAAGAAGAAGAAGAAGAAGAAGAAGAAGAAGAAGAAGAAGAAGAAGAAGAAACAGGGAATGCTTTCTCTTCACTATAAAGGAAATTTGAAGCTGATGCAGGAGGATTGCAGGTTCAAGGCCAACCGCAGCAACTTAGCAAGACCATTTGAAAATAAAAAACAAAAATGACTGGGTGGAGCTCGGAAATAAAATGTCCCTGGGTTCAATCTCCAGTGCAAAAATAAATAAATAAATTAATTGGATGGCATTGAAATTATACTTCTGTATCCCTGTGTGACTACAAGTTGAGTTGGGGCAGGGGTAAGGATAGGGAGTTTCTTCTGAACCCAACCAAATGCCCTCTGAGCATGTTCCACGTGTAACTGTACAATCTCCACAGCTGGCCACTTCTCTCCAGGTCCTCTGAGCCTGAGGAAGCCTGGGCCCATACTCCAGGTCAGTCAGTCAGTCAGTCAGTCAGTCAGTCAGTCAATCCTGATGTTCTTGGCCCATTTCCGAAGCCCCATTGTCTAAGGAGGTAACAATCATTGGTACTTCCTTCGCATTGGCCCTGTTCCTATGCCTGGTTCTAGTGCTTCTACTCAGTGCCCCTGATCTACATGCAGGTCCTGGGTTTAGACCTAGTCTGAGGCTGGTGCTCCCTGGGCCTGCATCCTCAACACAGCTGCTGTGGACTCTCAGACCTCCCAAGAAAAGGGACCATGCCCGCCAACCAGGGGTTTGACTCACTCTTCTACTTTTCACCAGCTCTCAGCTGGGGTGTTTAAATCTCACCATACTTCTGCCAGAGCCTCACCCAGGATTTTATCAGTCCTCTTCTGAGAACTATTTGCTTCCACTCATTTCTATTTTTATGATGCAAAATAGGTGCCACCATTCTTTTTTTTTAATTTATTTTTATTGTAGTAATTCGTGCAATATAGCATACATCTTTGTTAAGTACAAGTTGTTAACAAAATATTTGCACACAATTTTCATTTGACCCCTTCCCCAGTTCCCACCCCGCTCCCTTGCCCTCCCTCCACCTCAGGTTCAGTTCAGTGAGTGACCTTGATATGATTGTGTAAGTACATCATGTGCCTTAGGGTGTCCCTCTGCCCCATGCCTCCTCTATAGTTAAATCAACTTCTTTGCTTATCGAGGATCTCTCCTTTTCATTTGGAGGCCCTCCTATGCCCCATCTTCTCCCTAGCATCCACATATTAGGGAGAACATATGCTTCTTTACTCTTTGTGACTGGCTAATCTCACTTAGCATAATGTTTTCCAGTTGCATCCATTTCCCTACAAAGAACATGATTTTGTTCTTCTTTATGGCTGAGTAAAATTCCATTGTGTACATATCCCATAGTTTTGTAATCCATTCATCTGTGGATGGACATCTTGGCTGCTTCCATAGTTTATAGCGGCTCAATTCTATGAGGGGGAAAAATTGTGTTGAGCCACCATTCTATGAGGGGGAAAAATTGTGTTGCGAAAAATCCTGAAGTACGAAGAACTGCATGAACTTGATTATGTATTAGCACCTGTTAAAAACAAAATACTTTCTTTGAGACACTATCTCTAATTTTACCCTGGGAATCATATTATCATCTAATAGTCAGCTTATTTCACTACTTTTCTTTACCTTGTTTTGATAATCTCATCTTCTCAATGAGTTTCTCCTTTCCTTTCCTGAGCCCTTGATTTCATATCAATGGACTAACCACATATGCCCATTTCTGTAAAAAATGTATCCTATTCTAAACAAATTTGTATGTCATATTTTAAGGGGACACAACATAGGGTTTTGTTCCTTAAAAGTATTTTTTCCAAAATTGCTTAGTCATTATTTTGTGTTTGTGTAATCAACTCTACTTTTATTGCTTTGTCTTCCAGCTTGCTTATCTTCACTCTCTTTTCTATTCTACAAGTTTTAGTATCTTCTCAGTTTGCCCTCTGTGTCTCTCTCTTTTTTCTTTCTTATGTAGTGCTATGTCTCTTTCTAATCAAATCATTATACAGAATTCAGACATATTGTTTATCACAATTACTATATTGTTGATGAATTGTATTATATGTTCTCAATTTCAAAACTGAGTATCTGAAAAGTTTCATTTCTCAAAACTTAAAGAACTAAATTGTGCTAATTTATTCATTGACTTTGAGTTTTCAAATTTCATTCAAATCCATGTACTGATTCTCTTTATAAATTTTAATAACTTTTCCATTTATTTTATTGAATCAAGATGAAGTTTAAAAAAACCACACCAAATGTTTCCAGATAATTAATATTACTGATATAAAGCACATAATTTAAATGCTGCTACTTATACCCATAGCCACACCCTCTTTCATTAACCCTCCAAATAATAATTAACCCTAGGTCTAATATTCAAGATAAGAGTATCACAAAACATGGAGTTTGCATGTTTATGCCAAGGAAATCAGATAAACATATCTTACTAAGTTGCTAGAACTGATTTATTCCTTATTTATAAGTTTTCATATCACACACAAAGTGTTCTTATCTTTACAACAAAGCCACATTCTGCTAATCACAACCTGGAGAGATCTGAATTCAGAGATTCTCCTTTCCAGAGATCATTTCCTCCCAGGTCACCTTCCCAATTCTATCACACTCCCGGAGCTGCATCCTGACCTTTAACCTACCCATCAAGTAGTCCTCAGTCCTCTCCTGATTAGAATTGGACTCTTTCCTCTCTCTAAGCCTCAAGATTCACCATCTTAATAACTACCCCAACTCTCACTTCCTCTCTAGTTCGGTTCTTTACTTCCCAAAAATAAGTCTTATTTATTTTCAAAAATTTTTATCCTAATTGCACTGGTTATAGCAAATATGTAGTTTAATTAAATGCTATGTAAACCAATATGAACAAAGACATTTAATATTTCTTCAAAACTAAACTGAACATCTTGGAAAGACTTGAAAATCATACATGTCTAATAATTTTTAAATATGATTTGAGTAAATTTAAGAAAATTTATTAAAGTTTATAATTTTCTTTCAGATTTTATTACAATAATCTTTAAGATCTCACTTCATAAAAGAGTGAAAATCTAGCCAGGCGTGGTGGCACATGTTATAATCCCAGTACTTGGGAGGCTGAGACAGAAAGATCC
>PVLC010041486.1:0-13369 GCA_004027655.1 Graphiurus murinus | reverse complement strand
CATGCAGAAAGACTGAAAACTAACTAGATCATTCCTTGAGACTTTTGTGTGACTGTCCAGCTGTACTTTCTTTGAAAATATCCTGTTTATATTAAAATTTTGTTCAAAATTTCAAAACTTCCATTGTCTCACACTAAAGCCCAAAGTTCACTTATCACTCTCAACTTCTTTTCAATAAATCCAGCACATGAATTGATAAAATACTTGCCAGTGACGTGTCCAGAAGTCATACTGAAATGGAAAGAATAAAGGATGCAGGGTGCCGGGTGTGGTGGCACACACTTATAATCCCAGTATTTGGAAGGCTGAAACCAGAAGATCCGGGTTCGCAGCCAGCCTCAGCTACCTAGTGAGGCCCTCCTCAACTTAGTGAGACCCTGTTTCAAAATAAAGAATAAAAAATAGGGCTAGGGTATAGCTCGGAGATAGAATGCTCCTGAGTTCAATCCCCAGTACCGCAAAAAAAAAAAAAAAAAAGGATGCAGGGTAAAGAGTTCTGGAGAATCACAATGATTTTTTTCATTTAAGGTCATATGAAGATTAAAGTCAATTTTTGAATGTTATATAGTTTAGAGGACAAAACAAGAATCAATTATTAAAAATAAAAGGGGATGTTTCAGAATCACACTCAACTTGCCTTGTATTCAGTTAGTCATCAAAAGCTTCTGATTCTATGCTGTAACTGTTCAAACCCATTCCCACCCACTAAGATCAAGCCCTTACCATCCATTGGCCTCTTCAAGAGCACACTAATTAATTTATATGTATTTTTCTAAGACCTCTAGCATCAGATCTTTCTGAAATATAAAAAGGACCACACAACTGGGGATGAATGCCTTTGCTTTTGCTTCTCCACTCCTGCTCTTCTTATTGCTGTGTTAACTTAGGCATTCCTTGTAAGACCAGACAACTTGAAGGTGTACCTATCTATTTCACCATTTAGCTTATTGATGCCTATTGTATGAAGCCCGTGTCATGGAGAGGGGGGTAAGAATGTTGAAAACCATTGATCTGAACTACTCACAAACACTGTTCCTCATCAGAGACACATGGTAAAATGATTTTTCTTTACATTTTTATCTTAAAACAGTGTTAAGTTTACAGAAAAGTTGAAAAAATACATGAGGTGCATAAAGTGCACACATAGGAGAGCAGATTTGAGACCAGCCTTAGCAATTTAGTGAGGTACTCAGAAACTTAGTGAGACCCTGTATCAAAACAGAATACAAAATAAAATAGGACTGGGGAATGTATTTCAGAAGTAGAACATTCCTGTAATTAAGCCCTAGTGCCCCTCAAACTATTCTTTACTTTAGATTTACTTCCTGTTTTCATTTTATTCTACTTGTCTCTGTCTCTTTCTCTCCCTCTCTCTTTCCTTCATTGTGAATCATTTGAGGGTAAATATCATAGATCATAACTAAATCCTACCTGATCCAAGACTAGAAGCTATTTTTTTTTCTTTTTTTTTTGTGGTACTGGGGATTGAACTCAGGGGTGTTCTACCTCCGAGCTATACCCCCAGCCCTATTTTTTATTCTTTATTTTGAAACCGAGTCTCACTAAGTTGCAGAGTGCCTCACTAGGTAGCTGAGGCTAGTCTTGAACCCGGATCCTCTGGTCTCAGCCTCCCGAATGCTGGGATTACAAGCGTGCGCCATCACGCCTGGCATTAGAAGCTATTTTGAAAGAGAAAAATGCTATAGAGGATATTATTAGGTCTACTGAAAGAATTGGAATATAAACAAGTTAGATAAAACCATTTTATAAATATAGAATGCACTGAAGAGGACAATTGTCCTGTGGTTATATAAGAATATGTTATTATTCTCAGTGAATACACATACATTTTTTTTAGGAGTAAAACGTTATGATCCATGCAATTTAAAGAACTCCAAGTATTATTTATGTATTCAGTTTTCATATACTTAATGAATATCTGCTATGTACCAGATAATGTGTTAGGGTGTCCTTTTTTTCTGCTCCTCACATAAGCATATTAGAGAGGGTGTGAAATAGAATGAATTATTGGAAAAATAATTTACAAATATACTTTATTAGCAATTCCAAATTATCTGCCCTAAGGCTGACATTCCATAGTACCCTGTTTGTGTTAGAACTTCATTTGAAAACCATTGGCTGAGTTGATACAACCTAAACTATTTTTCTTTGACTTTGGGTCCTAGAGGAGTGAGATTCCTCTGCCTTAATTTTGTGACTCGGCCATATTCCTTAATAATTAAGTACATAGTTTGTTACTCCTGTTTGGAAAATCTGCCTGAAAAACTTGCAAAATATTCCAGCTCCCTCAAGAGTGGAGTTCTGCTTTACATCATCATTAATATCATCATTTGGAGAACTGCCATTAGTTAATCCCTGCAAGTCTAGTAGGGCAGCCAGGTCTCCTGGATGGTGACTACAAGGCTGTGTACCTTTGTTTCAGAATACAGTCTCTGAGATGCCTGGTGCTGTGAATTGCCTTCTTATACTATATTGAAAACCCAAAACAAGACTATCCTCTTTCAAGAAACTCTTGACCTCTCTGGGTCATCAGAGTGCAATGGAAAGAATGCAAATTTTGGCACTTGACAAGTCTAGGTGCACATTTGGTTCTGCCACTCACTCAATGACTGACAATGAACAAATTTTTTACTATCACTGATGCTGTTTCATTTCTTTAAACCGAGAATAATAATGCAATTTTCCTCAGAGGATGGTTGTAAGAATTGAGGCAATGTCATAGTAGGTATTTGGCACAGATCCTTGTACATGGTGTACACTTAAAAATTAATTAGAGTATTAATGTAGGATGATAAATATAACTTCTTTTTTGTCTTTTCTTCTCTTCTTTCTTCCTCTCTCTCTCTCTCCCTCTCTCTCTCTCTCTCTCTCTCTCTCTCTCTCTCTCTCTCTCTCTCGGTACCAGGGATTGATGAAGTATTCTTCTACCTCTAAGCCTTTTTACTTTTTGTTTTGAAACAGGGCCTCGCTAGATTGCTGAGAGTTTGGCTACATTGCTAAGGCTGTCCTCTAACCTGCACCTCTCCTGTCTCAGCTTCCCTTGTACTGGGATTACAGGTGTGCACCAACTCACCCAGCTTCTTCATAATTTCTACTTTAGCAGTCAACGACTGAATTTATGTTTTGGTGGGACTCTCCTTGCTTAAATTACTCCTGGGTGTGAGGCCCGAGAATTATAGTTTGGAATGAAACTGGAAAAGGAAGGGGACAATAAAACTACTCTGCACAGAGCCTGGTGCATGCACACCTGTAATTCCAGTACTTGGGAGGCTGAAACAGGAGGATCACAGGTTCATAGCTAGTCTCCACAACTTAGTGAGACTCTGTCTCAAAATAAAAAAAAAATAAAACCAGATTGTAATATAGCTCAGAAGTAGAGCATACCAGGGTGAGATCCAGAATAAAAAAACAAACAACAAAAACCTGCTCCAGCAAAAGTTAAGGTATAACACAATAAAAACAAAAGAAAAGTGAAAGAAAAGGTTTGTCTACATGGTAGGGTTCCAAGAGACTTTGGGGAGGTAGTATCTAGTGTTAATTTTTCACTGGTGTGCCTTGAAAAAATTATCCGCTGTATTTTCCCTCCTGTTAAACAAGTGACTTGAGAGTGTTCTTGCTTTTGTTTTGCTCATTGGTGGGTTTATTTCCCTAAAATAAGTAGAGGTGAATGGGCTTCTTTCTTATTCTCCGCTTAGAGAAGAATAAAAACAGATGTCAAAGGCAAGATGCAAGCAAGATTGAGAAACAGGTAGCAGGAATAGGAATTAGAAAAGGAATTTCTGATGAAACACATAAATTTTAAGCAATAACAGGTGTGTATATGTGTGTGTGTGTGTGTGAGTGTGTGTGTGTGTGTGTGTGTGTGTGTGTGTGTTTCCTGACTCACAAATTGTATCTTTACTATAGTTAAGAGAATGGATTTGGCTGGATGTGGTAACACATCTGCAATCCCAACATCTGGGGAGACTGAAACAGGAGGATCTCAAGCTTAAGGTCAGCTTGAGCAACTTAGCAAAACCCTGTCTCAAAATAGGAAATAAAAAAGGGGCTGGGAAGCTGGGCGTGGTGGTGCATGCTTGTAATCCCAGCATTTGGGAGGCTGAGACCAGAGAATCTGGGTTCGAGGCCAGCCTCAGCTACCTAGTGAGGCCCTCTGCAACTTAGTGAGACCCAGTTTCAAAATAAAGAATAAAAAATAGGACTGGGATTATAGCTTGGAGGTAGAATGCCCCTGAGTTCAATCCCCAGTACCACAAAAGGGGGGGGGGGCTGGGAATGTAGCTCAGTGGTAGAGTACACCTGGGTTCAATCCTCAGTAATGAAAAGGAAAAAAAAAATAGGAAGGAAAGAAAGTATTTGCACATATAACTCACTCTATAGAAATCGTAAACTAGAAGAAAAAACATTAACACTTAATAAAATATAATACATCCACAGTCCTATATCTATACTTGCATAATAAAAAAAGCTCTGAAAATGGAATTATTTTGTTTTGTACCAGTACTCTTGCTGAAGCAACCTGACTTTACTCATTATTAGACTGCCTGTTGCCTCTGTTTATTCTTATGTTGTATAGATTCGTATACTTTGCTGAAACATTATTAATGTGTTAGATTATAGTATGCTGCCCAGAGGCTGCCAGGTTTATTAAGATATGTTAAACACATATCTTCCTGGCTCAACAAAGAAAATTCTGAATTCTCAACACTTCAGGGTCCAGGAGTTTGGATAAGAGATTATAAACAATTGTAAACATAAATTCAGAAAATAAATTAATAGTGAGTGAAAGTAAAGGTCTTACCTTCCAATGTATTTCTAAAGCTTAAATTGGCTGCTTTATCCATGGAGCCAGATTCATACTGTGTCAAGCTCAGGCAAAATTCCACATCTGCTGAGGAGGGGAGTCTCGGGGTCCTGGCTTTGTCGTGGTTTCCAGGATTGCGTTGTAGGGGTCCCTCTGGTGTCCCATTGCATAAAGTCTGATGGCTGTTGTACTCCTCTAATTGACTGCAGATAATCTACACAAAACATTCGATATGAAAGGAATTATCACCACCTCGCAGTCAAAGGGAGAAAGGAATAAGGTCGGCATTCCTGAGTACTATCTCCAGATTTCTAATCACCAGATCAATATTTTTAAATAAATTGTTAAAGGAAGCAGTTTACTGAAATTTGCAGAATAAGCCATGAAATATAAAACCTAGAATAGGGTTATAGTCTTGCATCTACTTAAATTTTCTAGACCTCATGAATTGAAGTAACAGCTTCATACAAATATTTGATGGGAAAATCAATTCAGCAAGTATTTGTGAAATACATGTTATATGATAAGCACTGTGCCAGGTGCTGACAGCCAGTTACCTCTGTGTGTATAAAGCCCATGTCACATGGTATGGTCAATAGTAAACACTCAGTAAACAGGAGCTTTGTTAATATTAATTCACATTACATTTAAAATATCAAAAACTCAGAATACTTCAGTTTTGTGACTTATTTCTTTGACATAAAATGCCCCATTATTAGTATGTATGTATGTATGTATGTATGTATTTATTTATTTATTTATTTATTTGTCTCTGAGGATTGAACCCAGAAACATTTTACTTCCAAGCTACACCCCCATCCCTATTTTTCACTCTTTATTTTGAAATAGAGCTTCACTAACTTGTAGAGGGCTTTACTAAATAGCTGAGGCTGGCTGCGAATCCGAAATCCTCCTGTCTCTGCCTCCCAAGTACTTGGATTACAAGTATGGACCACCATACCTGGTTATTTATTTATTTTTTGATGTGCCCTATAACAATACTAGTGGATTATTTTTAAAGCATAGAAAATCCCTTGATTCTTTAATACAGCTAGAACTGATGTCTCTTTTTGGAAAATCATAAAAATTTAAAAAATCATATAAATTAAAAATATAATTTCTCACATTTTTATAGGAAAAAGTTTTAAGAAACCATCTTACATGCATTGCTTCATTTAAATCACACAGCATTACTTTTCACCTTAACACACAAAGAAACTGAGGGTCATGGAAGGTGGGTGACATTTTCTAGGTGAAATGGTAGTGTTGCCATCACAACTCAAGTTTTACAACTTGACCTTTAGTACACTCTGTGCAGCTATAACTATGTCAGAAGAGCCCAGCATTGCATGACTTTAAGGCACCTTTATGCTAAAATGAAGAGTGAAGTTCTTAATCCTACATCTAATTTGTGGCTGGATGCAGATTCAAGATGCTTTGGGTCTAAAACAAAACTAGCAAAGGAAGAGAAGCAAGTCCACACATTGTCCTTCTAAATATAAGCCATTCATTTCAGGAAGAGAATGTTTTTTTGGGGGGGGAAAGCTTTGCTATAAATACAACTACTGCTACTATGTCAATATGCATTCAATAACAAACACTAGAATGAGTAATTTAGCTGTGTGGTAGAACAGGGTTGTCTGTTTTCTGTATAAGTTGGGCCATTCTCTAGAATGGATGAGTTTTATAACCTGATGCACATCCATATGATTCATAAAAAGCAAGCCACAGTAATCAAAACAGATGTGTGTGTGTGTGTGTGTGTGTGTGTGTGTGTGTGTGTATGTGTGTGTGTGTTAGTGGGGATTGAACCCAGGGGCATTCTGCCTTTGAGTTACACCTCCAGCCATTGCTTTATTATTATTATTATTATTATTATTATTATTATTATTATTATTTTGTTTTGTTTTGTTTTGAAACATGGTCTCACTATGTCACTGAGAATCTCATTGAGTTGTTGTTGAGACTGGTTTCAAATCTGTTCTCCTCCTATCTTAGACTCCCAACTACTGGGATTACAGGTATGCACCAACATAAGATAAGACTTTGTCTGTCTTAGTTCTCCATGCTGAAGAAAGTGAAATTCTTTAGGACAAATGGGGCCTCAGAAACGTGCATGTATACTTTATAGTCATGGTGTGATAGTGTGAATTGAAACTTGCTGATTTAAATACAGGAAACATTTGCAAGATTAAGTTTGTTGAAAAGAAAGAAAGAAAATGAAGAACTAAACTAAAGAATAACTTTGTAGTACCCATAGGAAGAGGACTCAGTACTGATAGTAAGTACCTGAGGTCATAACAAAGAAAAGTTGTTAAAAGTGTGACAGATAAACATAAAATTAGGTACTTCTTCGTCACAAATCAAATTAGGTATTCCAGTCAGAATAAAGTCAAAGTCCTTACATGGCACTCCATTTCCTTACTTCATTTCATTTTACCCCCTTATAAGAATGATCTCAAAATGCAGTCACATTGGAGATTAGGGCTCCAACACACAAATTTGAAAGAGACATGATTTGGTTCACAGCTCTGGGTGAGAGGCCCTTATGTTAACCAACCACTAGTACACCACACTATGGTGCTGCTGGCCTGGGCAGGAAAAGCTTCTGCTTTACCTGTACCAAAACACTGGAGATCAACATTCAGCCCTAGCCCTGCATTTACTTGCACCAAGCCCTGAGCAGGCAAGGAGAGTGATGGTGGAATGTAACTTTTCCTTTTCCCATTTGTGGCCTTGGGCACAAGGAAGGGAGGGGGAGACTAGTTGGGGCTGGTGGCTGGGAATGCAGAGTGGCAGCCAAGATTTATTCCAGAAAGACAAAGAAGCTGTTACAAGGTGACACAGAGGCTGTAGGAAAAGGAGTACACTTGAGCTGAGGCCTGAAAACCCAGCATATGCTCCTGTCCCTCTGACTTCATTTGTTTTTGTTTTGTACTAGAAATTGAAACCAGGGTCTTTCTACCTCTGAGCTACACCCTCAGTCCTATTTTATTTTTTATTTTGAAGCAGGGTCTCACTAAGTTGCTAAGGATCTCGCTAAATTGCTAGGGCTGGCCTTGAACCTGGTAATCTCCTGTATCAGCCTCCCAACTAGTAGGATTACAGGCATGAGTCACCATGCTCGGCTCTGATTTCATTTTAAAACACAAATTCACAGATAAAGTTATTAGAGCTTCACAACCAAAATCACATATATGAAACCTCAAATGTGGGATCCACTTTTGAGTATGGGTCATTGTGCAGTTGCATGAGTTGTGTGCCCATAAAGCTGTCGCTGGGCCAGAACTTGGGCCAGAACCATCCTCTTTTTCATTCTGCTCTTTAGCAGTATCAACCCTTTTCATGATTTCCATGCCAACCGCATTGAAAGGACTCTGAAATTTCTGTCTCCAGTGAAAAACAACTAATTTGGGCTCTAAATGTATGTATTGATTCCTGACTTAATATTTCAACTCGGTAGTACATGCATCTTAAATATAACACTTAAAACAAAAAAACCCTCACTTAACAATATTCTCCAGGTCTATCTATTTTTTTGCAAATGACAATTTTGTTCTTGTTTACTACTGAGTAGAATTTCATTGTGTGTATATCCTATAATTTTGTAATCCATTCTATGAAGTGATACAATAATTCACCAAAAAAAAGTTTAAAAAAAAGAATTGAAAAGAAAGGAAAAGAAAAAAAAATCCTGTTCCCCTTCTTATACTTCCTTTCACACCAACCATCCTATATTTCAAACCAGAAACCTATGAATCATCGTGTACAAGCTAGATCCCAGTGAATTTTATTTTGTATTTTATTTTTCTTTGTATTTCACATTGAGAACATCAGCCAACATTATCAGTTCTTCCTCCAAAACATATCCTGAATCTGACAAGCCGTCTCCACTTGCTTATACCCTGTGTGATCCTCCTGCAAAAGCTAGACTGTCCCTCTTCTCTGGACATTGTGTTTTTCCATTCCATGACTCTGCTAATGGATAAGCATGCCCACTCCTTGACATATATCCAATGTCTTACCTATTCTTTCAGGATAAGGCAAAGGTGTGAAAACACTGTTGAATCCAACTTAAGAAGCAATTCAAAAGAATATGGCTCTGAATGGAAAGGAGTTTTAGTAACTCATCAAATTATTTTCCCTATAGAGGTTGAGCATCTTTAACTTGAAAATCTCAAATCCAAAATGTTCCAAAACCCAAAATATTTTGAATGCTGACAGGATGCCGTAAGTAGAAAATTCTACAACTGAGCTCATGTGACAGATTGCAATCAAAACATAAATGAACTAAACATATTGTAGAAAGTTACCTTCAACCAATGTATGTAAGGTATATATGAAACATGAATGAATTTTGTGTTTAGATTTGGGTCTCATGTTCAAGATTTATCATTCTGTATATACAAACATTACAAAATCCCAAATATGAAATACCTCTGGTCTCAACCATTTCAGAAAAAGGATAGTCAATCTATGGTTTCTTTTATATGTAGCTAGAAAAACAAAACTTTGATAAAATTCATTGTTAAAAAAAGTCTGAGAAATCTTACAGTAGGTATAAAATAAAATAAAAATTCTAAATGATTAAAACATCATAGCATAATTTAATTGGTAGATATCTTTTTATTATTTGAGTTACATATCAAATAATGTTTTATCTTAAAATCACTAATATCTTGGATTCAATTAAATAGAATAATTAATAGTGAGATAAATTCTAAGAAAAAGATACATCTTACGATCACATCTATTCTTTACTCAGCCTTAGCTTTATTTATTTTGGCTCACCTCAATAAAAACTATTATCATCTCCCTTACAAAAGTGTAATCTTCATGAGACTAAATTTTTATATTGTTGTTCATTCATTTGTCTTTAGAATCTAGAATAGTGTTTAGCCCTCTGAGGAGGCTCGAGAAATATTTGTTAAATGAATGAACAAAATCAATGAATGAGCCAATGAATCTCCAAAATCAAGTGTGTACTGAGTACCTATTTTTCCTACTTCCATTATTGGTACCAACTTTTGCCTTAGAATATATTTCTAGTGATATATCATCTTTTTCTAAACATATATTAAACCCAGGCTATGAGGGACATATCTGTATACATTTTTAAGCTGAAATTGACATAACTACACTAAGGATTTCTATGATTTCATTTCTGTCTATTGGTGAGAAAACTGAAGTTGAGTGTGGAAGTGTGCAGAAGGCTGGTAGGATTTGAAACTCAGTGCTGTGTTTAATAATTTTATGGACAATAGTGCCAGGCGTGGTGGTGCATCCCTGTAATCCCAGTACTTGGGAGGCTGAGACAGGAGGATTGCAGGTTCAAGGTCAGTTTTAGCAACTTAGGGAGACACTGTTTCAAAATTAAAAAATAAAATAAAATAGGCCTACGGGGGTAGCTCAGAAGTAGAACAGCCCTAAATTCAACTTCCAGTACCAAAAACAAACAAACAAAACAAAACAAAAAAAAAAAAAAGAGAAAGAAAAATTTGTGAACAACAGACAGCAAGGCACGTGGAATGCTATTTTAAAAGTAAGAAGCCAAGCCGGGTGTGGTGACGCACACTTGTAATCCCAGCATTCCGGAGGCTGAGACTGGAGGATCCAGGTTTGCGGCCAGCCTCAGCTACCTAGTGAGGCACGCCACAATTTAGTGAGACTCTGTTTCAAAATAAAGAATAAAAAATAGGTCTGGGGGTGTAGCTTGGAGGTAGAATGCCCCTGAGTTCAATCTCCAGTACTGCAAAAATAAATAAATAAATAAAAAACAAAAGTAAGAAGTCTTCCTGTTCAATTGTTTGCATCATATTTGCACATAATCAAGGCTTTTCTATTGCTTTCTTTCCCCAGTGAGCTTGCAATCTATAAACATGTAAAAACTAAATCATCAGCAAAAAGAATGGAGTAAGCAGTGCCCCCACGGATGGCCACTTCTCTAATTAGATGAGAGACTCTTTAGAGAAGTTACTTTCATTTTTGTCACTAAGATAGAACTTGTGAGCTGAAGCTCTGTGCAAGTAAAAAACAATCCAACTCCAGATGCAGGTAAATGCAGGCTTCTGTTCTGCTGTTTGCCAATAGTGTGACAAAAAGCATGTTTTTTTAGAAAAGTCTCAATTTTCTCCACTGTACAATAAACGAAAAGGAGCTATTCATCAAATAGTTCCTGGCTCCGTAAATGCCAGTTTCCAGTTTTCTTCATGCTTCACAGCATTCTTCAATCCTTTTACCCATATATAATTGAGAACTAGAAATGTTGGGCGACTTGTGTTACTATCATATGATGTTTAGAGTCAGATCCAAAGCACTATATCCTCTGCATTTCTTTCTGCCTGTTAATGGCTGAGGAATGACTGAATAAAACTAACCTAACTTTTGCACTGAATATAATGTGTTGGAAGTCTTTATAATGATGATTAACTAGAAACCATGGGAGGTGCATAGACAAAAGCATTTTGATTTCTGTTTGAATAATAAACCTCAGGATATTTTCAAAAGTTCCTTTTGCCTAAAGGTTCCTACAGCAGACTCGTTAAATTAGAGAGGTTGAATGGAATGCTTTTTGCTGTAATACCAACTGCCAAGTGACAAAGTGCTTCAGTGACTGTAGGTATTAGTAACAAGGAGGAAATCTACCCTGGCAGAAATTATTTGCAATTTAACTCCATATATTATTGTCTATGTATTTGATCCAGAGGAGGCAGGATAGGACAAATTGTTAACATTGTAGCTATGATTATGGAGATTATAGTCAGAAAGATATGGCTTACGTTAATGACTCTATTATAAACTACATAACCTTGAATAAACTACTTAACCTCTCTATCAATTTTTTTCATCTGCAAATGAGGATTATAAAAATTTTTATTGAAGATTAGATAATCCAACATCTGTAAAGCACTTAGTATAGTGCCAACTGTAGTATCTAATAGTGACAACTGTTATAATTATTATTGAATAGAAGGCCATTGGGCAGGACACCAAATAATCTTAACTCTAGGTCTATAATGCTACTTGAATATTTATTATTATAATAACTAACTTTGAATCTGGGTGTGGTAGTGCACATCCCCAATCCCAATACTTGGGAGGCTGAGACAGGAGAAGGGCAGGCTGAAGGGCAGTCTTAGCAACTTAGTAAGACCTTGTTCCAAAATTTAAAAAAAATAAGACTGGGGATGTGGCTCAGAGGTAGAATACCCATGGTTCAATCCCTAGTACTACTCCCTCTCATACACTAACATTGCCATATAATTTTTAAAATACATTTTTTCACACATGGAGCACAAACAATATGTCAGATACTAAAGAAATCATTTTATGTTGACAGATTTCACTGAATCACTTTCTAGTAAGACTATATTAAGCTATATTATTCTAATTTTAGAAAAAAACACGTCTCAGAAGAAGTAACTCACTTAGGATCTTTTAGCTAAGTAAGTTACAAAAGTCTACTTAAATTGATGGCTATGTGATTAAAAAGATTATATGCACTCTGCTATATTGTACTGCTTTCCATTCCATTTAGTCCTCTTATTAACACAGAAAACAAACATATATGATAATCACACCCCATTTTTTCTGTTGCAAAAAACGGAATATCAAAAGCTCTCATATCTAATATTATCTGGTAAATAGAGGTTAAATTTGAGCCCAGGTCTTCTGGAAACAATTTTGTTCTTTCTCCATTTCAATATGACTGATTTCTAACATGTACTAAGGGAAAATTAAATGTCCCAATTCAAAAGAAAAAAAAAAAAAGAAGAAACAAGGAAGGTGAACTTAGTGTTCTTATAAAATTTAAGAAATAACAATAAACTACAAGCTATTAAAAGATTCTGTTATGGCATTAGAGGTTTATCTGAAAAAAATGTAAACCATATGACATTCCACAGGATCTTTTTCATAAAGAAAAAAGAGAAGCTATTTTACTGTGCTGTTGCCATGGTTACCTAAAACCCATGACTTTCTACTGAAATGTGACTTCTTTTCCTTCCCAGTGTTTGCTTCCATGTGATGTGCTTTTCACCTGATGAGTGAATTCCCTGACCATGGTCCCCTCATGTCTATCATCCATCCAGGAAATGGTTTTTCCTCTTTACTTTGATTCTTCCTAATAGATATTCCTAATGTACCTATTCTTTTTACAGCTGGCTTATCTGTTGGTTGCATAACACTGAATATAATTGTGTTGAGCATAGGTATTTTGTACTTAAATGTTATTAAGTATCCTCCTTCTCAAAAAGAACAGACTGTTCAAATGGATGAAAAGTATGCTTCTATTTAAAAAGCTTCTGACATTAGACAAACAAATTAATAAACAAAAAACATAAATTATGAATACAAGTTTCTAAGGAAACTAACATTATTTATCTGATTTTTAATGTATTATCCTATTTCATGGAAGCCTAATAAGGTTCAGTTTCATAGAACCTGCTAGGCTTCTATGAAATTGGTATACTGATATTATCAATATCATATAAATCTCACACTCAGATGTGTTGTAATCTTCTTTATTGTGTTCTCATTTTTTTC
>PVLC010041485.1:0-13365 GCA_004027655.1 Graphiurus murinus | reverse complement strand
GCGCACTCACCCAATATTTAAGGATAACTCATGTCCGGAACTCGTATTTTTTGCAATCAGATTTTCTCCGTCACTGACTGGAATCACGACTATGTAACCGTGCCTTCTGTACTGGAAAGCCAGTCGCCGCTGCCCGCGCTTGCCTGCTTTGATTTACTCAATCCTCTGGATAACAGTGGACATGGTTATACGGTGAGCCCGGGGGGAGGGCAGGTGCGTGACTGGGGACTTCATTATGAAGATGGCTCGCTTCCGTCAAAAACGGATTTTTCAAAATCAGGTCAGGGCGCAGTGTCTTTTGTCACCGCGTTTAAATTATCTGCGCTGAGCCGCTACACACATATCATCAGCAATCGTGTTGCAGGTGGCGGATTTAACCTTTACTTCAACAACGGTCTCTACATGTCCGTCACTTACCCATCCGGGAATACCGTTATAGTGAGTGATGGTACTGTCAGCAAGCCCGAAGTGAACACGTGGTACGTAGCATCAGGGATATTCGATCCGGCAAACAATAATGTAAGGGTCCAGTTCAGTGACCTGGGCGTGCGGCTTGGAAGCATCGGAACGGATTTCCCTACGAACGCCTCACTGTTAGCGCCATTAGTTATAGGGGGCGATACAACAGGCAGTACAACCTCTTCGATGCTGGGTGATATCGCATTTGTTGCCCTGTATGACGGCGCATTTACCCAGACCCAGCGCGAAGCTATGGTTGTTGTAGGTCAGGAGGTTTTGCGGGAGCGCGGGCTTATCTGAACTGGTTCATAAAGAGTACCTTGAGGCTGTCACGAAAATTGATAGCCGCGACCTCTCTTGATCTTCCCTTTCGATAAAACCACTGTATATGCAGACAGTGCTTATGGGAGGGCAGATCATGGGATTCCCGTCACCGGCTACGGATTACATTGAAACCACATTAACAGTGAACTCACTGTGCAACATAACAGCAAACTCGCGAGTTATCTCAACCGACCGTGGGTATGTTGTTCTTGATTTGTCTATGAAAGTGAAGCAGGGAAGCGTTGTGCTTATCCGTTGCGCGGGAGAACTTCAGTTTGCAAAACTAATGGGTAGATCGTTCATCACTGTCGAAGGAGAATCGATTGAAGGCGATGCCATGGATGAGGTTGAAGTGCTTGGAGTTGCAACGCACGTGATCAACGATATGAGGCAGGATGATAGCCCTGTTTGAAAACTTGGTGAGAGTAACCTTACTTTAACTACTGTTGCCTGAAATTAACATCTGAGATAATAACCTCACGAATAATAGATGAAAGATTGGTTAACTGTGAGTAGTAAGAAAACGTTAACGTTCGCGCAATTTTTGGTAATAAATAGTCAACTTGCCAACATCTCAGATACTTGGGCTGATTTGTGGGCATTGATCTTTCACACGGGGCTAAGCGTCGGGAGGTTGCTGGCGCTTCGCCATGATGATACTGATGGTGATTCGATACTGCTACGAGAACAGGGACGCCTGAAGGCACTGCGTGTTGAATTGACGCCTCCAGCGATAGCGATAATTGAGCGTAGAAGGGAAAGATATCCAGAGGATGTTTTTGTGTTTCAAAGTCATTCGAACCGGGTAAAGTATGAATGCCGACCAGTCACTTTAATTGCTTTCAACACTGCCTTAGGCCGGGCTGCAAAATCCTTACCGGGAGTCACCGTGAGCAGTAGTAGTGCCAGAAACGTCGCAAAGTAAGTGCCCCACCCGATAGCCGTATGCAAGAGCTACCTGGCGGGGCTGGTGCTATTCAAGCAAAATAAACACCGTGGGTGATTGTACAGACCGGTCAGCATACAAACCAGCCATCTGCCGATTCCCGAGCGTCTTTCAGAGTAGTCTAAGCTGCTCTTTGGTGAATCATTATTTGGGGCAGATTTTGGGGCAAAATGGCATTTGGGGCACGATTTGGGGCAATCAAATGTCCGTATTTGTCCGCATTTGACAAGAAGTCAATAACGCTATGATGTTGAAAATATTGCAGATCATTGAATTTGCTAAACTATTTTTTTGCATGCCATAATAAAGTTAATATTTAGGCAACCGCGATCAAAAAAATTGCGCTGTTTGCAGCGCCGCGCGAGGTTATTGCGTAAACTTTAAAAACTTTACCAACTCGCTGTTTCTTTAAGGTCATTTGTACGCTTTACTCACCGGCTGCTGCGGCGCGGAACGAGTGTGGCGGCATATTTTTGTTTGGAAAGGATACTTGGGTGGCTCTTATGACGCATGATGCTTTTTCCCTTCGCGGCCTCGCGGCAGGCTGCGCGCTTTTATTTCTCGTCGCGCCTGCGGTGCAGGCTGCGGAACAACTCCCCGATGCGCCATCCATTGACGCGCGCGCCTGGATCCTGATGGACTATGCCAGCGGCAAAGTACTCAGCGAAGGCAATGCCGATGAAAAACTCGATCCGGCAAGCCTGACCAAGATCATGACCAGCTACGTTGTCGGCCAGGCGCTAAAGGCGGGTAAGATTAAGTCTACGGATATGGTGACCATCGGGCGCGATGCGTGGGCCACCGGTAACCCGGCGCTGCGCGGCTCCTCGGTGATGTTCCTCAAGCCTGGAATGCAGGTGTCGGTGGAAGATCTTAACAAGGGCGTTATCATTCAGTCCGGCAACGACGCCAGCATCGCGATTGCCGACTACGTGGCGGGCAGCCAGGACGCCTTTGTCAGCCTGATGAACGGCTATGCGCAGAAGATGGGCCTCACCAATACCACCTTTAAGACCGTGCACGGGCTTGATGCGCCGGGTCAGTTCAGTACCGCCCGCGATATGGCGCTGCTGACCAAAGCGATGATCCATGATGTGCCGGAAGAGTATGCGATCCACAAAGAAAAAGAGTTCACTTTCAACAAAATCCGTCAGCCGAACCGTAACCGCCTGCTGTGGAGCACGAACCTTAACGCTGACGGCGTGAAAACCGGAACCACTGCCGGTGCGGGCTACAATCTGGTCTCTTCCGCGACGCAAAACGACATGCGCCTGATTGCCGTCGTGCTCGGCACCAAAACTGACCGTATCCGATTTAACGAATCTGAAAAATTGCTGACCTGGGGCTTCCGCTTTTATGAAACCGTGACGCCGATTAAACCTGATGCCACCTTCATTACCCAGCGCGTCTGGTTTGGCGATAGCAGTGAAGCGAAGCTTGGCGCGGGCGATGCCGGTTCCATCACGCTGCCGAAAGGCCAGTTGAAAAACCTGAAGGCCAGCTACACTTTGAATGATACGCAACTGACCGCACCGCTGACTAAAGGTCAGGTTGTCGGCACCATCGACTTTAAACTGAATGATAAAACCATTGAACAGCGGCCGCTGATTGTTATGGAAGCGGTCAATGAAGGCGGGTTCTTTAGCCGGATGATCGATTTCGTGCTGATGAAACTGCACGGCTGGTTCGGCGGCTGGTTCTCGTAAAATGCAGGCCGCGCCCTGCGGGGCGCGGTTTTAGTAAAGGAGTGAAATTTGTTTTTCTTTCGCCAGCGTAAGCAGCTCGTCATCCGGACACACGTCGCTGGCAATCACGTCAAACTGCGATAAATCGCCCATCCGCGCCGGCCGAACTTTGCCAAATTTACTGTGATCGACGACCAGCACGTGGTAGCGCGCGCTTTTCATCGCCCAGTGTTTAACCGGCAGCTCCTCGAGGTTAAAGCAGGTCGCTCCCTGCTCGCAATCGACGCCCGCGGCGGAATAAAACGCGATATCCGGGCAAAGATGGCTTAGCGTATCCTGCAGGCTCAGCGGTTTAAAAATGGCGTTGCTGGCGTGGAACTCGCCGCCGCATAAAATCGCGCGGCACTGTGGCTTTTCCTGCAAGGAAAGGAAGGTGTTGAGCGAATAGCAGACCCCGGTAAACGGCAGGGCGTTGTCGATGGCATCGATAATCCACGGCGTGGTGGTCCCGCAGTCGAAAAAGGCCATCTGATGAGCCTCAAGCAGCTTTGCCGCATGGCGGGCGGCGCGGCGTTTTTCATCAACAAGGCGCGTTTTCTGGTCGCTTAGCAGATAGTGCGTCGCGCTGCGCGGCTCCAGAACGATATAGCCGCCCAGCAAAACGACCGGGCCGCTGTGGCCGTTGAGGTCGCGACGAATAGTCATCTCCGACACCCCAAGCAGGGTGGCCGCTTCTTTTAGATGCAGTTTATCACTGCGCTTGAGTGCCTGAATAAGCTGGCTGATGCGTTCGTCACGACGAGTTTCCATATTCCCTCTAGGCTAAAGCGCCCTGCATCGACAGGGCGTCAGCGGCGATTTTACCTGCCGAAAGAGGGTTAGTCACGCGCAGGCGTTGGGCTCTGCCGCAATTTACCGGCGGCTGAGAAACAGGTTATTCGCGCACCCAGCCTTTGCGAATCGGTAGCGAAAAGAACAGGCGGTACAGCCGCTGCAGATGCTGATAAAGGGTCTTTCCGCCGCTTTGCCACAAAAGCTGGGCGCTTAGACAGGCGCTCATCGCGGTGAGAAGTCCGCCCAGCATATCCATCGGCCAGTGAACGCCGAGATAGACCCTGGACCAGGCAATTGCGCAGGCAACGGCGAAAAGCAGTACTCCCGACCACAGGCGGTGCCAGAACATAAAGGCCAGCGCAAAGGTAAAGCAGATGGTGCCGTGATTGCTCGGGAAGGAGTTGTTGGGCGAGTGGTGCAGGAAGTTATAACCCATACCGGCGGCGAACGGCCGTTCGTGCGGAAAAAGCGCGCCGAATATCCATGACAGCGTAAGACTAATGGCTAATGCCATCATCACCTTAAATACTAGCTGACGCTGGTTTGGACCCCAAAGCCATAAGGCTAATACCAATAATGGCACAATAATAATCAGGTCTTTGGCGATAAACGTCGCGATCTCTATCGCCCACCACGGGGACGAGGGAGTGGCATTGAGTAATGCAAACAGCGAGTAGTTAATATTTTCCAGCATACGTCCGGGCTCTTTAATCCGTTATCAACAAGCCGCCCACCCTAAGAAACGGTGGCGCTAAGGTAAAGCAGTATTTTCTTAATTATCAGTTTGTTATGAGTGAAATCTTGCATGTATCTTCGTTAACAGACTGAATAAAGGAGTATATAGTGTGTAATCTAATTGAAACATAAACGAAATACATACAGCGGGATTTTTTATTCGCTGGTGGCGAAGAGGTTGCAGAATGGCGATATTTTTCGTCATCGCTCACAATTCGCTATCTCCCCGGCACGACTTTCATTAAACTTTGCGCGGTTTTATTTAAATAAGAGATTTCATGCACAATTCTTCGCTTTCAGGCAAACGCCTCGGACGTCAGGCGCTGCTCTTTCCGCTGTGCCTGGTGTTATACGAATTCGCCACCTATATCGGCAATGATATGATCCAGCCGGGCATGCTCTCGGTCGTGGAAGAGTTTGGCGTTGGCAATGAATGGGTTCCGACCTCCATGACCGCCTATCTCGCCGGCGGTATGTTTTTACAGTGGCTGCTGGGCCCGCTTTCGGACCGCATCGGCCGCCGTCCGGTCATGCTGACCGGGGTGGTGTGGTTTATCGTGACCTGCCTGGCGACGCTGCTGGCGCAAACTATTGAGCAGTTCACGCTGCTGCGCTTTTTGCAGGGTATCAGCCTGTGCTTTATTGGCGCGGTTGGCTATGCGGCGATACAGGAGTCTTTTGAAGAGGCGGTATGCATCAAGATTACCGCCTTAATGGCCAACGTCGCGCTGATTGCGCCGCTGCTTGGGCCGCTGGTGGGCGCGGCCTGGGTACATATCCTGCCGTGGGAGATGATGTTTGTCCTGTTTGCCGTACTGGCCGCTATCGCCTTCTTCGGGCTACAGCGGGCGATGCCGGAAACCGCCACCCGCATGGGCGAGAAACTATCGGTCAAAGAGCTGGGGCGTGATTATCGTGAAGTGCTGAAAAACCTGCGCTTTGTCGCCGGCGCGCTGGCCACCGGTTTTGTCAGCCTGCCGCTGCTGGCGTGGATAGCCCAGTCGCCGGTGATTATCATTAGCGGCGAGCAGGCGACCAGCTACGAATATGGCTTGCTGCAGGTGCCAATCTTTGGCGCGTTGATCGCCGGTAACCTGGTGCTGGCGCGCCAGACTTCCCGCAAAACGGTGCGTTCGTTGATTATCCTCGGCGGCTGGCCAATTATGCTTGGCCTGCTGATCTCCGCCGTCGCTACGGTTGCCTCGACGCACGCTTATTTGTGGATGACCGCCGGGCTGAGCGTTTACGCCTTCGGCATTGGGCTTGCTAACGCCGGGCTGGTGCGCCTGACGCTGTTTGCCAGCGAAATGAGCAAGGGGACGGTATCGGCGGCGATGGGGATGCTGCAAATGCTGATCTTTACCGTGGGTATTGAAGTGAGCAAGCACGCCTATGAGTCTGGCGGCAGCGGACTCTTCAGTTTGCTGAATTTGCTTAGCGGGGTGCTCTGGCTGGCGATGACGGTCTACTTCCTGAAGGACAAACGCGTAGGCAGCTCCCTCGAACCGCAGTAACTCTCCAATGACCTGCTGCGACGTTACGCGCCGCAGCAGGCGCGCCCTCAGGCGAACGGCGCTTCGCGATTAAGCACTTTATCAATGATATGGAGTACGCCTTCTTCGTTATTGTGCGGCGCACGATAGCCAGCAACGGCCTTCACCGGCGCGGCGGCGTTGGCCATCGCGTAACCGAATCCGGCATGCTGCAGCATTTCAATATCGTTGCCGCTATCGCCAAAGGCGACCACTTCATGATTCTCGATCCCCCAGCGCTCCTGCAGGATGCGCAGGCCGTTAGCCTTGTGTACCCCAGGAATAATCAGGTCAATGCTGCCGTAGCCGGTAGCGACTGCGGTTACCATATCGCCAAGCGCGGCGTGCAGCTTCGGCTGTATCTCAGGGATCAGCTGGTCCGGGACGTTGAGGCCAAATTTCAGAATCGCATCATCAGCAATATGATTAAAGTCGTCGACCAGTTCGAGGCGATGATAGTACTTTGCCGCGACCGCTTTCAGCTCATCATTATACTGGTTGAGGGTATAAGCGCTGCGCTTACCGCAGGCGATGATTTCAATGTTGGTCAGCGTCTGGAGATGATCGATGACGGTATTGAAATGTTCCTGCGGTATCCGGCAGTTAAATACATCTTCTCCGGCGCTGACCACCCAGCCGCCGTTTTCGGCGACAAAGGCGATCTCGTGCGCTACCTCCGGGAAGAAGGAGATAAGCTGGTAATACTGGTTGCCGCTGGCGACGACGAAGCGGATGCCCTGCTCGCGCATCCGCTGATACTGGGCGAGGAAGCGCTGACGGTTATAGGTTTTGGCATCGCTCAGAAAGGTGCCATCCATGTCTACCGCAATCAATTTGATGCTCATTAACTGTTCTCCATCACGGGTTCAGAGTGTGGCTTCGCAACCGCCCGGGCGACGATGGCCGCGACCAGCACCAATGCCAGCACTACCATCATGGCGCTACGCAGGCCGAAGTGCTCGCCGAGGAAGCCCAGCAGCGGCGGCCCGACGAGGAAGGCGAGGTAGCCGGTGATCGCCACCACGCTGACGCGCTTCGGCGCATCCGGGCCAGTGTCGCTGGCGGCGGAAATGGTCAGCGGGAAGCCGAGCGATGCGCCGAGGCCCCATAATAGTACCGAGAGGCCGGCGACCCACGGGTTATCGACAAAAATAATCAGGCCAATGCCCAGCGCGCCCATGACCGCGCTGGCGCGAACCACAGTCACCCGGCTGTAGCGGTCAATAAACCAACCGCCGGTAAAACGGCCGAGGGTCATACCGAGGGTGAAGCCCGCGTAAATCAGCGACCCGGAAGTCGGGCTGAAGCCGTGGCCGTCCACCATCAGCAGCGGCAGCCAGTCGTTGGCGGAACCCTCGGCAAAGGCCATGGCCAGGACGATGACGCCAATCAGCAGCAACTGAGCATCTCGCCAAATCGGCAGGCCTTTGCCTTCATGGCGCGCCGCTTCCGCTGCATTCTTGCCTGTACCTTCCGGAATTGCGCGAATGGCGATAGCGATGGGGGCGACAGCCACCAGCGCCGCCAGCAGAATGTGCGGCGCGGCGGGCAGGCCGAAGCCGGTGACCGCCATGCCTATTCCGGCGCCGACGAGCGTGCCGAAGCTGTAGAAACCATGCATCATCGGCAGCACGGTTTTATTCATTTCGCGTTCAACGGCGGCGCCTTCAACGTTAATCGCCACTTCCGCTGAGCCAAAGCTGGCGCCGAAGATGGCTAAGCCAACAGCAAACAGCACCGCCGAGGTAAACCATAGCGCGGCGCTGAGGACCAGCATGCCGACCACCGCGCAGGACATGGTGGTACGAATCACTTTTCGGGTGCCGAATCGATTGACCAGCCACGCTGAGCAGAGGATGCCGCTCATCGAACCTATTGATAGTCCAAATAATACAATCCCCATTTCCGCCGTCGAGAGCGCGAGCAGATCGCGAATCGCCGGCGTGCGGGTCGCCCATGAGGCCATGAGTAATCCAGGGATAAAAAAGAACATGAAGAGCGCCCACAGCCTTAGCTGAAGGGCTCTGCGGGAGGTTTGCGCTGTCATCCGTAAATGCCCGAGAGTGGAGAGATGCAGACAACAGTAGCAAGGTTGTGTACATTTGTACATCCAGGCTGCTTGCTGAAGAATGTTTTTTTATTGACCTCTATGATTCGATTCAGCCTGAGGAATGCGCCCAGCATCCGCTAAGGGATTAAGCGCCTATTTAAATGAGAGAGGAACACTGATGGCCCGTCGACCAAACGACCCGCAGCGTCGGGAGCGGATTTTGCAGGCGACGCTGGACACGATCGCGATACACGGCATCCACGCGGTCACGCATCGGAAAATCGCCACCTGTGCGGGCGTGCCTTTGGGCTCGCTGACCTACTATTTCAGCGGTATCGAGGCGCTGGTCGAAGAAGCGTTCAGCCTGTTTACCGGCCAGATGTCGGCGCAGTATCAGCTGTTTTTTGCCGATGTGCATAGCCGCGAAGAGGCCTGTGACGCGATTGCCGAGCTGATATTTAGCGCCCAGGTGACCACCGCGCGCAATATGGAGCTGATGTATCAGCTGTATGCTTTTTGCAGCAGCCAGCCAAATTTAAAAGCAGTCATGCAAAACTGGATGCTGCGCAGCCAGCAGACTCTGGAACAGTGGTTTGAACCAGCAACGGCCCGCGGGCTTGACGCCTTTATCGAGGGTATGACGCTGCACTTCGTGACCGACAGAGCGCCGCTATCCAGAGAAGCAATTCGACTGATGGTGGGAAGGCTGGCGGGAGAGTGAGCGGGGCGCAGAAAACAAAAAACCCATCAACCTTGAACCTAAGTGGCGGGGTTGATGGGCTCCACAAAATGGGGACATCAAAGAAAAGCAGTGGCACTACTTATGACTGATGCCAGCAAAAAAAGTTCTGCGTATGCGCGTTTTTTTTCTTAAAAAATTCACTGTAGTCCCGGCCAGATGATGACAATCAGCGTACCTGCCAGGGTTAACAATACGTTAGCGATGGCGTAGGTCCCCGCGTATCCCAGCGCCGGGATATTGCTGCGGGCAGTATCGCTGATAATTTCCATCGCCGGCGCGCAGGTACGGGCGCCCATCATGGCGCCGAAGAGCATCGCGCGGTTCATGCGCAGGATGTACGCGCCGAACAGGAAGCAGATAACCACCGGCACCAGGCTGACGATCAGGCCCGCCGCCAGCATCTGACCGCCGACGGCGCCGAGGCCGTTGTTAATCCCGGCGCCCGCGCTGAGCCCCACGCCGGCCATAAATACCATCAGGCCGAACTCTTTCACCATATTCAGCGCGCCCTGCGGGATGTAGCCGAACGTCGGATGGTTGGCGCGCAGGAAGCCGAGCATAATGCCGGCAAACAGCAGACCGGCGGCGTTACCGATGCCGAAGCTGAACGAACTGAACTGGAAGGTGATCATGCCGATCATCAGGCCAACGATAAAGAAGGCGCAGAAGGCGAGCAGGTCGGTCACCTGGCTGTGAATGGAGATGAAGCCGATACGATCGGCGACGGTTTTAACGCGACGCGCGTCGCCGCTGACCTGCAGCACATCGCCCTTGTTGAGCACCACGTTATCGTCGATAGGCATTTCGATCTGGCTGCGAATGACGCGGTTTAAGAAGCAGCCGTGGTCGGTCAGCTTCAGCTGCGCCAGGCGACGGCCGACGGCATTGTGGTTTTTGACCACGATCTCTTCGGTGACGATGCGCATATCGAGCAGATCGCGGTCGAAGACCTCTTTGCCGTTACGGAAGCTTGGGTCGAGGCGGGCATGGGCATCCGGGTAACCCACCAGGGCGATATCATCACCCATCTGCAGCACCGCATCGCCGTCCGGGTTCGCGAGAATGCCGTTGCGGCGGATGCGCTCAATGTAGCAGCCGGTCTGGCGGTAAATACCCAGCTCGCGCAGATTTTTACCATCAGCCCACGCCACCAGCTCCGGACCGACGCGGTAGGCGCGGATCACCGGCAAATAGACCTTACGCCGGGAGTCGGTATCGAGACCGCGCTCGCGGGCGATTTGCTGGGCGCTGGTCTGCAAATCCTGATGCTGCAGCTTCGGCATATAGCGGGCGCCGACGATCAGGCTGACCAGGCCAATCAGATAGGTCAGCGCATAGCCGAGGCTCAGATGATCGAGCGAAAGGGCGAGCTGATCGCTGGGCATGCCGAAGTGGCGAAGCGTATCCCCGGCGCCGACCAGCACGGGAGTGGACGTCATCGCGCCGGCGAGCATCCCGGCCGTCAGGCCGATATCCCAGCCGAAGAGCTTACCCAGCCCCATGGCGATCAGCATTGCGCTGCCGACCATCACTAGCGCGAGCATCAGGTAATTTTTCCCATCGCGAAAAAAAATAGAAAAAAAGTTGGGTCCCGCTTCTACGCCGACGCAAAAAATAAACAGCATAAAGCCGAGATTGAGGGCGTCAGTGTTAATACTGAAATGCTGCTGCCCTAATAATAGGGAAACCACTAAAACGCCAATGGAATTACCAAGTTGTACCGACCCGAGACGCAGTTTCCCGAGGCAGAGTCCCAGTGCAAGTACAACGAACAATAACAGGATGTAATTCCCGTTTAACAAATCTGCGACGTTTATATTCACGAAAGCCAACTTCTCATTTACTAGTAAGTTGTTGAAGGAAATGGTTATTTGGTCTAAGGTTGGTCCAGTGTTCGCGTTGTCCCGAACGCTATTCTGGCATCCCGTTATAACCAGCAAAATATAGTCGATAGTTTAATCTTTCCTGGGGGCTGCGGCTAGCAACAATCGTTATTACCTTGACGGGATCTTTTATTGGCATGGATTGCCAGAATCTTTATCTGACTGGGCGAAGTGGAAGTTGGTTAGAGGCAAAATCAGGAGGATGTCGTGAAATCTGAGCGTGCTTGGGCCGGTATTATCTGTGGGTTCTTTCTATTTATCGTGGTTTGCTTATCGCTGCTGTTACATATGAAAGGCGCCTTTCGGGCTACCGGTAACCCTGAGCTCGGGCTGCTGTTCTTTTTGCTACCCGGTGCGGCGGCAAGCTGCCTCTCCCCGGGTCAGCGGGTGCTGCGTCCGCTTATCGGCGCTATGCTGGCTGCGCCTATTTGTCTGGTCGTCATGCGGTTATTCTTCGTCACTCAACGATCTTTCTGGCAGGAACTGGCGTGGCTATTTAGCGCGGTGTTCTGGTGCGCGCTGGGCGCGCTGTGCTTTTTATTTATTTGCGCCTGGCTTGATACCAGACGCAAGCCCTCGTCAGAGGAGTGAGTCGTCTCAGGCAAACAGACCGAGATTCTCTTTCGCCCAGGCTTCAAAGTCAGTGCAGCCGCCAATATGCTTCTGATCGACAAAAATCTGCGGTACGGTTTCAACCGGTTTACCCACGGTTTTCTCCAGATCGGCTTTGCTGATGCCTTCAGCGTGGATATCAATGTAGCGATAGTTAAAATCATCGCGCTCGTTGCTCAGTTTTTCCGCCAGTTCTTTGGCGCGAACGCAATATGGGCAACCTGGACGACCAAAAATTACCGTAAACATACTCTCTCTCCTTAAACCTCAGCCGGATGGCGAATGGGGCGTATCATGCCGCGTTATGGCGACGAGGAAAAGAAGGTTCTGCCTTTTGCTTTGATGGCTTAAGGCTATGTTTGTTAAATATTCTGCTGATGAAACCGCTATACTCCCTCTGATACGCGACTTTTTTACCCGGTTGCGTGATTGCTTTGGACCGGAGGAGCGTTATGCGATCGCCCGCAGCATTACCCAAAAGCGTTCTGGTAGTTGAGTTTATCGGCATGGTGCTGTTGACCCTGGCCTGGCTCTCGCTTAATCAGTACGTCAGCCTGCCTGCGCCGTTTTCCAGCCCGACAGCGGCGCTACTGATGATCTTCGCGGGGATCCTGCTGATGCTTCCGGCCGCCGTGGCGTTAATCTGGCGTGTGGCGAAAGTTGTTGCCCCGCAGTTGACGCAAACGAAAAATTCCCCTTCATCATTGCCTGACAGAGAAAAACGAGATGACGCCGACCATTGAGCTGCTGCGTAGCCACCGTTCTATTCGCCATTTTACCGACGCGCCGATCAGCGAAGAACAGCGCGCCGCAATTATCGCCAGCGCGCAGGGAGCCTCCAGCTCCAGTTTTTTACAATGTACCTCAATTATTCGCGTTACCGACCCGGAAATACGTCAACAGCTGGTGCCGCTGAGCGGCGGACAGCAGCACGTGGCGCAGGCTGCGGAATTCTGGGTATTCTGCCCTGATTTTAACCGCAATCTGCAAATCTGCCCGGACGCTCAGCTGGGGCTCGCCGAACAGCTCCTGCTGGGCTGCGTCGACACCGCGATTATGGCGCAGAATGCGCTGGTGGCGGCGGAATCTCTTGGCCTGGGCGGCGTCTATATCGGCGGGCTGCGTAACAATATTGATGCGGTGACCCAGCTGCTGAAGCTCCCACAGCACGTAATGCCGCTGTTTGGCCTGTGCCTTGGCTGGCCTGACGATAATCCGGAAGTGAAACCGCGCATGCCGTCGGCGATGCTGGTTCATGAAAATTACTATCAGCCGCTGGATGAGACGGTCCTTGCTGAATATGACGAGCAATTGGCGCACTATTATCTCTCTCGCGGCAGCAACACGCGTCGCGATACCTGGAGCGACCATATCCGCCGGACTATCGTCAAAGAAAGCCGGCCATTTATTCTGGAATATCTGCATAAGCAGGGATGGGCTACGCGCTGATTGCGTGTAAACTGCACCCGGTCTGACGCAAGGAAATTCCGCAGGTCAGCGCTAATTTAAAACGTTGTTTGCTACTCAGAGGCCCGCCAGAGCGGGTCTTTTCGCAGAGGTGCA
>PVLC010041484.1:0-13373 GCA_004027655.1 Graphiurus murinus | reverse complement strand
ATATATAATGGTGGTTCTATAGGCTTCTAATGGAACTGAATATTTTCTGTTGCTTTGCATTTTGAGTGTACCTTTCTATGTTTAGGTATATTTTGATACACAAATACTTACAATTGTTTTACAAATTCTTATAATATTTACTTTAGTAATTCTGTATATTTTTATAGGCTAGGAACAATACATTATTTAATATATCTTTGTAGTTACATGTGTGAGTATACTCTACAGTGTTCCCACAAAGATGAAATAGCCTAACAGCACATTGCTCAGCACATATGACCATCACTAAGTCATATATGACTGTATTTTCTCCCATTCTCTAGGTTGCGTCTTCATGCTATTGTTTCCTTTGTTGCACAGAATATTTTAATTTTGATATTATCGTATTTTTACTTAATTTTTTTGCCTGTGCTTTTAGTGTCATATCCAAAATATAACTGCTAACTCTAATGTTATGAAACTTTCCCCAAGTCTTTTTCTAGGCATTTTACAGTTTTTGCTTATATGCATAATTATTTAATCCATTTTGAGTTGATTTCTATATGGAATTAAGAGTTCAACTTCAGATTTTGCACATGAATATCCCATTTTCTCAGCATCATTTAGTGAAAAAAAAATGTTCAATTTCTCCATTGAGTGGTCTTGGCACCCTTACAAAAAATCATTTCACTGTAGATAAGGGAATTCATTTCTGGGCTCTCTTCTACTCCACTGATTTATTTGTCTTTCATTTTGCTTGTACCACAATGTTTAGATTACTGTACTTTGCACTGTTTTAAAAATAGAAAGCATAAAACCATTTTTCTTCTTTATCAAGATTGTTTTAGCTATTTCTGGGTTCTTCAAATCTACCTGTGGACTTGATTTTTATTAAATTAAATTGTGTTGAATCTATATGATTCACTTGAGTGGTATTGGCACATTAACAATGTGTAGTCTTCCAATCTATGCAACTTTTTTAGTAATGTTTTATATTTTTCAGTGTATAATTCTTTTGTCTCCTTATTTGCATTCATTCTTTTTATGCTATTGTAAATTGAATTTTTAAAAAATATTTTTTTACTATTAATTTCTAGTGTACATAAATAGGATAGATTTTGTGCATTGATTTTTGGATCCCACCAATTTGCAAATTTATTTATTAGTTCTACATTTTGTGTGGAAAATTTAGGGTCTTTTACATATAAATTCATATTCTCTACAGACAGAATTTTATTTCTTTTCAGTTTGGATGTTTCTTCTTTCTTGTTCTTCCTTACTTGATCAACTTAAGATGTACAGTGCCTTGTTAACTAGAAGTGACAAAAATGAACATTGTTTTCTTCTTGGTGCTTTGAGAAGGAAAGTGTTCTGTTTTTTTACCATGGGCTTTTTATAAATGAATTTCTATTCCTAGTTTTTTGTTTTGTTTGTTTTTGTTGTTTGTTTTTGAGGTACTAGAGATTGAACCCAGAGGTATTCTACCTTTGAGCTACATCTCCAGTTGTATTTTTTTATTCTTTATTTTTGAAACAGGGTCTCACTCAGTTGCAGACAGCCTTACTAAGTAGCTGAGAATGCCCACGAAACCACAGCCTCCAGTCTTGGCCACCCAAGTACTGAGATTACAAGCCTGCACCAACAAACCTGGCTCCATTCCTAGTTTTTTGTTTTGTTTTGTTTTGTTTTTGTTTTTTTAATAAAGATGTGCTTAATTTTGTCAACTAATTCACTACACCAATTGAAATGACCATTTGAGAATATTTTCCCAAATCAATCTCTTAATGCGATATATTGCATTGACTGATTCTCATATGCTGAACAATACTGGCATTCCTTTTGATCATAGTGTGAAATCATCTTAACCTGCTCTTGGATTCTATTTTCTGGTATTTTGTTGAAGATATAATGTCAATATTCATCTAGAATATTGATCTGTAGTTTTTTGTTGTTGTTTTGTTTTTTAGTGTTTTATCTGCCTATGATATCAAGATAATGCTAATATCATGGAATAAGTTTGGAAGTGTTTTCATCTCTCAATTTTTTTTGAACAATGTGAGAAGGATTGGTAATAATTTTTTATTTAACAATTGATAAAATTCACTAGTGAAATCATCTGATCCTAGGATTTCCTCAGTTGTGAAGTTTTTGATTAATGACTCAATCTTCTGACTAACTGCAAGTATGTTCAGATTTTCTTGATTCTATCTCATTAAGGTGTGTAATTCTAAGAATTTATTTATTTCATTTATTCCACTTGTTTGCATAAAATCTTTGTGTGAGTCTCTTCAATTCCTTTATTTTGTGTAAAAATTAGTTGCAATGTCCTCTTTTCCCTTCTAAGTATGGTTATTTGAGTCTTTATTCTTTTTCTAAATCAATACAAACATATTTAAGAAAATATGTGCAAAAATACAAGTAGTAAATAGACTAAAAAGAGTCATTGATAGAAGAAGAAAGTGAAGAGTTTATGGTCAGTTGAAGAAATATCAAATAGAATGAGGGAGGGATAAGGAGAAGCCAAGTCATAAGAATCTTGACTTAGTAGAGTTATGATAAGAGTATTACACTTTGTTCTTATTCTTGCAAGCAAATTAGGAGCAAAGACTAATTCCATGAAAGCTTTTGTTTTATAAACAGCAGCTGATTTAAAGCATTCTTTAAACATATGTCTAGAACATATGTTTAAAGAAAGCTGGGTCCACACAGGTAAATCATAAAGTTCTTGAGCAAATTCTTGAGCAGCAAAAGGGTGAGACTATTTTATTCAATATTGGTTATTTGTTTCTCCTATACACTTCTGTGATTTTTATTGTTTCAGACTATTTTGCCTATTTATCTGACTTATGATATTTATTGAGCAAGTCATGGCTTGAATTCTGGATTAAATTATCCAAGTGGTGTATCAGGGCAAAATGACATAACTCATTCAAAATTTCTTCTTTAGGTCAGATTAAATCTATGTTTAGACATTTGTCTAAGCAATTTAATCATTTGGTTATTAAAAATTTTTGCTTTGATTAATAAAGTAAAATTGTATCTGCTAAAAAAAGTGTACTTAATGCTGAGTAATTTAGTATATTTTTAAAGCACTTGTTCATTAAATATTTAAATTAATTATAATTGCTTAAGAAACACTGGTACCTTGTCTTAGTCAGAATTAATAGTGAACAGAGAGATCCTTGGGTTAAATGAAGACTAATGTTCAAATAAATGAACTGTAATTGGCAATAATTTTTCATTCTGTTAATTCTTTCCACAGCAATTTCAAACACTGGAATGTGATAATTTGGTCTTACAGTGTTCAAAGTTTCTTTTAATGTCTGTGAAAATCACTAATCTGACTTGTAGCAATGTCCTACAGAACTTTTTAGTATAAGCTACACATCATTGCATAAGGCTCATATACTCAAATGACCTTTTTTGGTATACTTTTATTTATTCTATTCTAATAAATAATAAAACCAAAATTTTATTCTAAACTACTTAAATATTTTATTAGTTAAATAATATTTTAATTCTTTTGTAAATTGACATAGAAAAATGCTAAAATGTTTGAGGACCAAATGAAAATAGCATGAGTATTGCAATTTGCTGTTAAGGAGGGAGAAAATGATTGAAATGTAAATATGACAATTAGTCTGATCTAGTATTTTCTCCCATTAGGCTGGTGTTAACACTAAATAAGCTACTGATGAAGTGTTATTGTTTAGAATATAATTAATAACAAATAGTCTTGTTCGCTATATCAATAAATCATGTTAACTCGCATAGCATTGGGAAATGGAAAACAAACAACTCTTAAAAAAACAAACATGATTTTAATAAGCCATATTGAATAGGACATGAAAATCTTTCTATCACTTCTAATTCAGCTCTGTCTGGATGTAAGAGATCTGAGCATAACTGATAAAAAAAAAAGTGTACTAAATCTTAAGATATAATTTCTGGAGTATTTTGCCATATTTTTTCACATAACTATCTGTATTAGCAGCTATCTGATAAAAGCAAATGTGTTTTTCTGGGTCTTCTGAGAAGCAGAAACTGGATGAAGTTAAATGTGCAATAATTTACTAGACGGAGTTTTAATGTTCCTACCTCATCCAGTCATTGCCATGAACCTATGGGAAGAATGGTTTTGGTGAAACATATCAGTGGATCTCCAACTGCAACACTTGAAGCACTCAGCCAGTTTTTTACACTCCCTGCAGTTGGAGCTCTGAGAAGCACTTCCACAATAAATGTTAAAAAAAATATGGCACTGACCTAATGCATGACCCATAAAGTGGTCAATTAAGTAGTAATTAAAGGATGCAACTGGAAAACATTATGTTAAGTGAGATTAGCCAGTCACAAAGAGCAAAGAAGCATATGTTCTCCCTAATATGCGGATGTTAGGGAGAAGATGGGACATAAGAGGGTCCCCAGACGAAAAAGTAGAGACCCTCGATAAACAAAGAAGTTGATTTAACTGAAGGGAATGGATGGGGGTTGAGGGGGAGGGCATCCTAAGGCACATGATGTACTTACACAATTATATCAAGATCACTTACTGAACTGAACTTGAGAGGGAGGGAGGGTGAGGGAGCGGGGTGTGAATTGGGGAAAGGGTCAGATGAGAAATGTGTGCACATTTGTCTTTATCAATTTGTACCTAACAAAAATGTATGTATACAAGGCACGAATTATTACAATAAAAAAATAAATAAAAGTAACTGGACAAACTTATGTCCATTGGAAAAAACAGCATATTTATTAGTAAAAAAAAAAAAAAAGGACATGGGGGAGGATTTAGAATGTAATTCCATCAATACAAAAGAAACAGACCTTCAAATTATCAAATTATCTATGCATTTGCTTGCATATGCATACATGGCTTCTGGAAGGACAAATATGTTGGAGTTGGAGTTGGTTATTTCTATGAGAATGGAAATGTAACGAATGAGTCTTTTGGGAATTTTATATCTTTGTGTATTAACAATTTTTATCATAAATCTGTCCCAATTAAGGTAAACATCAACAAAAAGTTCCACTTTTGAGGTACCATATCATAGTATAAATATCACGCCTGAAAGTCATAAGAAAGAATTTTCTAGTTTTCCTTCTTATTAGTTGGATGAATTAATGCAAATGATTATTCTCTGTATCTGTTTCTTTACTAATAAAAGCACAAACTTCTATGTTGTGATCTCTAAATTTAAAACTCTCTGAACTTTTTCATAGTATTATTAGTGCTTATCTAAATGGATGTAAATTTTATGTAATTTCAATTTTGGCAAAAACAATTATTTATATTTTAATATTCACCCCAACATTTTTGTGTATGAAGCAAAATTATTTTCATCTTTGTTTTTTACCACACAGATGATTTATGTCTCAGATTTTCAAGAAAACTTATCTTTGAACTTTAAACTAATTGTAAGAAGAAGGTAGGGAGGCCTGGACAGTTCTTTTATTTCTGTGAAGACCACCCAACCTTCAGCCACACAAAGGCCAATACTGCCCACCACTAATACTCTTTGCCTTAGCATTACAGACTGCCTAGGAATTTGTTCCTATTAGGGAAGCTCCAGTTGGAATTAATTATACACCTTTCCCTAATAGGTCATACTAAGTGTTCTCATCCTCATTTTTTTTTTTTTTTTTTTTTTTTTGTGATACTAGGGATTGAACCCAGGGACATCCTACCTCTGAGCTACAACCCAAGTCATTTTTATTTTGAAACAGGCTTTCTCTAGGTTGCAAAGTCTTACTACATTGCTGAGTCTGTCCTTGAACCTGTGATCTTCTGCTTCAGCCTCCCAAGTACTAGGATCATAGGCATGCACCACCATGTCCTCTTCTTGTAAAATTTTTTGAAGCCAGATGTGGTGGCTCTTGCTTGTATTCCCAAGTACTCAAGGGACTGAGGCAGGAGGATCCATAATTTCAAGGCCAACCTGGGCATCTTAGGGGTTCCTGTCTCAAAATTAAAAATAAAAAGGTTTAGGGATATAGCTCAGTAGCAGAACACTCCTAGGTTCTCTCCCTGGTATGAATAAATAAATAAATAAAATAAATGATAGATGATGGATAGATCGACAAATAAATAATAAAATGCCTTTGAAGCAATTTCTTTGGTTCCATGAAAGAAAGAAAAAAAAAAAAAAAAAGAACAAGAACTCTGTCAAAATAGAAAATTATAACAGATTTGGTCTAATTGACTTTTATTCATGATTCATGAATTTGGGAAACTTCCATTCTACAAAATAAAATGAGATCTCCTTTTATGCAATAGCAGAACCCTAGGGTTTGTAAGTGAGAACAAAAAATAAAATAGAAAAAAACTGTTTAACATAGGGTTAATTCAGGTTACTTTCAAAAATTTAGAGCAGTGGGAAATTCCTCAGGTAGACGGGCGTTTTCATTTTCAGGAAAAAAAAAAAGTGTGTTTTAGAATGTATCTGTATCCTTAAAGTGCCACTTTGGTTATATAGCATTTATCAAGAGTGACTTCATTTTGATTTGGACTGGTCTGCTGAGACCTAGTGCAGGAGCTCAGTGTCAAACAATGGCTTCCCCATTTTAGTTCAATAACTCCAAATATTATATCATTTTGAGGTGTTTTGTGTGTGGGGGGGTATTATTAGTGATTGAAATCAGGGACATTCTACTTTTGCATTACATCACCCAGACCTATTTTATTTTTTATTTTGAAACAAGATGTCACAAAATTGCTGAGAGTCTTACTAAGTTTCTGAGGCTAGCCTAGAACTTGTGATCATCCTATCTCAGCCTCCCAAGTACTGTGATTAGGAGGCCTGTGAAACCACACCCAGCAAAGACTACATCAATTTCTATAATGAACTCTTGATTATGTATCCAAATGTAATTTTGATATACATTGTCCTTCTGTTCCATTAAGATACCTATATTTATAAGGGCAAAATTTTCTTTTTCTAATTGAATGCTTTTTGGGTGTTTGGTTATTATTACCACAATAAATAGCATTGTAATGGTTTGGTTGCTTGGTGAGCTTAGATTCTGCTGCTGGGTATCCTAAATGACAGTGATCAGAGAAAGTGGCAATTAGTGAAGGGTAGAAATACAGTTATTTCTGCCCAACAAGTCAGAAATGCAGTGTGAGGTTGTTTGGCAATTTCCTGCCGGAACAGTCTTTTTGCTCCTCAGTTTCTTCATATTGTTCCAGCTGCAGATTTGGGAAGGGCTCACCCATATATTCTGTTTCACATAAGCAGAAGATATTCAATAATCTTCATGCTCAGTTATTGTACTTGTCTCCCAGAGGTTCCACAAATAATTAAGCCAAATACAGCCAAGTATTTCACCTTATCTTGCTCCTCGCCATTGGGCTTGAGCATGGAAATTCAGCCTCTGACCTAACACACAGGAAGATAATTCTGAGTGGGCTTTCCTCTTCAAGTTTTCAGAAGAGAATGAGTTCTCACTGGCCTGTTGGATGCAGCAACTCAATAGTTGAGGAAAAGTAGCTCCAGACTTGGAAGTGAAGATGAATTGGATTCATTCACACTGTCAACTTTCTAGAATATTTTACTAGCATATTCATAGTGTAATATAAATATTATTATTACCATTATTATTATTATTATTATTATTATTATTATTATTATTGCTGCTTATTGAACCCAGGGACTTTCTACCTCTGAACTACACCCCCAGCCCTATTTTCTTTTTTGGAAACAAGATCTCACTAAGTTGTGGAGGGCCTAAGTTGCTGCGGCTGGCCAGGAACCTGTGATCATCGTGTTTCAGCCTTCTAAGTATGGAGATTATAATACCACCACACCTGGTATTATACATTCTTACTTTTATTGTGTGTAGTTTGTTTGTTTGTTTGTGTATGTGTATGTGTATGTGTGTGTGATATTGGAGATTGAGCCCACGGGCATTCTACCTCTGAGCTATACCCCAGCCTTTTATTTTTATTTTTAATTTTATTTATTTTGAAATAGGGTCTTACTAAGTTGCTGAGAACCTGGCTAAGTTACTGAGGCTGGCTTTGAACCTTTGATCTTCCCATCTCAGCTTGCCAAGTACTGGGATTACAGGTATTCACAACCATGCCAGGCTTTTTGGTTGTTTTTGATTCCTTATTTCCTTCTCGAGCACTTGACTTTATGTAATTACTTTTTTAATATATATTTTATGACATATAATGATACATTTCCAAATCTTACTTATTTATTAAACTTTGGTATGTTCTACAGAGATTCCCTTGGCATGCACCATCATCAATAGCTGTTCATTTTCTTCAATACAGTTAAAGAGAGCAATCAGCACTCTGACCTCAACTTGCTCAAATCTCGCCAGCTTGTTTACAGCCTTTGTTCTTTTCACACAGATTTTTAAAATGCTTTAGAATAAATACAGCTTAATAATAGTTCATATTTTTATATTTCTTTGCCACCTATAAATCACAGTAATACAGTCCAAACTTCTTTCTGCTTCTCCTCTCATTCTTTTTCTTTCCCCCTGATCAAAAAACTTCAAATCAGTCAACCATGTTTTTCTCGCCCAAAATTGATATCCACTTTAGAAAAATACTTTTTCCTTTGCAAATAATGGAAGTCCTTTCAGCCTATTTGGCAAGGTAACAATTGAGTCTATTTCCTAAAGTATACCTGTTATATTTTGAAATAAACTTTTTAGTCTCTACTCACTGATATTTCCCATGCACTGTACATTTCTACATAGTTTGCTTCTCTCCTGTTGAATTGAGCTGTTGCTGTTGGTATTTTGGAAAGCCAAAGTTACTTGATAGTTTGGGATGTTTGTTTTTTATTTTGTTTTAATTTCTAACATTTTTTCCTTTAGATTCCTATTTTCATATTTATCACACTGGCATTTGGAATCAGATGAAAAATTAAAGTTATTTCTTCTGAATTGGCATAGAGGTTGCTATTGTGTCTATAATTTGAGAAATTTGTCTCCTATATCTTCTATAACCCTCCTCTGGGTATATGGTGATGGACAGATATGATAAACCCAGGGAAGTTCATCTTAACGTCTTTACATTTTGATATCCTAAACAAGCTCTCTGTCATCCATACTCTTGTCTGTTTTTGATCAGAACTAGCTTTGCCTTTCCCTTCTCTGGTTCTTGCCTTGATGACCATTTCCTGCACATAAAGCAGACACATGAAAGCCTAAAAAGAAGCTCTTTACCTAAAGCCTTTGATAATTATATCAAGACCATATGGGAGAAAAGAGTTGAAAGAAAGACATACAATCCCACATACAGATTCATACTCACATACCCAACAGGCATTATTTTCCCTGTTTTAGCTAACTTTGCTCTTTGATGTCTTGTCAAAATTTGGGACCTAACTGGCCAAATTACCAAGAGTTCCCATATGTTCTCTGTATGGTATTGCTTCTCACTAACACCACCTCCATCTGACATTGGATTATTTGTTTTATTTCTAAAGGCAAATGTAAGTCTTTTTCTTTTTGGAATTACTTTCTAAACTTCTCTGCAATTAATTTGATGCTCGATAGTATTAGGCCTAGTCACTATTTGACTTCCCTCACTGTACCCTTCCCAGGGGGAATGGCAGAGACTGGGCCACCAGTAACTGCAGCTTTGATGCCCTTCCCCAAGCCACATGAGAAGTTGATGTTTAAAAAATATCTATATTCCATGTACTCTTTAATGATGGAATATGATGACAATGAACCAAAAACTTTTGCAACATAGTTTTGTTTTTTTTATTTTACTCACCTCACACACACACAAAATTATATAAGAAATAGAGTAAGTTTTCTACTGAAACTTTAGTTTTGTTTTGATTCTGTTCTTTATTTGAGCAGTAACCCCAATAATGACACTTAAAATAAATGTGCTGCCCGATATCACAGTTCAGTTTCCTTTGATCTACCTTTGATGTGTGATAGCTCTGAGAGCTGCTTTTGTTAATATCTTACAGTCTTTCTTCTCAAGTCTCATTATCACATGGATTTTGTCTTCACATTAAGGATCTCTACTTAATTTTACTGCATCAGGAATTTGTTTGTTTTTATGCCCTTTATGAATATAGACATCTTGATTGGGTAACATGAATGGCATGGTCAATAGGTTTGAACTTTCTTTTTGCATTGGCACACACATTTTTTTGTGTGTTTTAGGAAGGTTATTATAAAACAGAGTAGCCTTTCTTTTTTTGTTTGTGTATGATACTAGGAATTGAAGCAGGGGCATTAACCTCTGATTTACACTGCCAGCCCCCCCCTTTTTTTTTATTTTGAAGTAGAGTCTCACTAAGTTAAAGAGGGCTTCACTAAGTAGCTGAGACTGGCCTCAAATCTAGGATCCTCCTGTCTCAGACTCCCAAGTACTTGGATTACAGGTGTGCCATCATGTCCTGCTCAGAGTAGTCTTTTTTATAATAAAAAGAAAGAAAGAAAGAAAGAAAGAAAGAAAGAAAGAAAGAAAGAAAGAAAGAAAGAAAGAAATATTCTATCCTTGGTCTAATTCATTCAAGTTTGTATATGGAAAGCTTTCTATAGTCAGAATGTACTTTTATTCTTTTTTACTTTATTTATTTATTTATTTATTTATTTATTTATTTATTTATTTATTTATTTGTACTGGGAATTGAACTCAGGGGCATTCTATCTCAAAAATGGTTAACTATATGCAGAAAAATGGAAATAAATCCCACTTTCTTACCCTGCACAAGAGTCAATTCAAGATGGATCAAAGACCTGGAATTTGGGCCAGAGATCTTGCAGTTACTTGAAGAAGGCATAAGTATAACACTTCAGCGCATAGATCCATGCTACACTCTGGAACATTTAAATTAAAAAAATAAAATTTGAAATAGCTTCACTAAGTTTTAGTTGCTGGCCTTGAGTATGTGATCCTTCTATCTCAGTCTCCCAAATGCTGAGATTACAGGCACAGGCCAGGGAGCCCAAGCATTTTTATACTTGCTATGGTCATGAAGGCCTGCCAATCCCTGCTCTCAGTTTCCTTAAAGCATACCCTTTGCAGCATAGTTGTTATGTTTAAAAGTGACATTCTGCTGCTTTTCTTTGCTTTTAAAATGTATTAAGTTCTTGGTATGGTCTAATATTACCTTAATGATAAATTTGAAAAAATCTACAATTTAGAGACAGTATGTACCTCTCTCTCTCTCTCTTTTTTACCATAGAGAGAAAGGGTTATATTATAAATATCTAATTCAGGTGACCAACTGTTAGCTTTCACCAATAGTTTTTCTAGTCATCTCTTTCAACATGGACATTGATAAAATAGGCACATAATTTTTAAAGCCTGTGTTTGCCAGGCATAATGTCAGGAGGCTGAGACAGGAGGATCTCAGGTTTGAGGCCAGCCTCTGCAACTCAGCAAGGCCCTGTTTCAAAATAAAAATATAAATAAAAAGGAATAGGATGTATCTCAGAGGCACAATGCCCCTGGGTTCAATCCTCACTACTATATTTTATACAAGGCAAGTGCAGTGGCACATACCTGTAATCCCAGCTATGTGGGAGGAAAATCACAAATTTGAACAAATCTTGGCAACTTCATAAGACCCTGTCTAAAAAATAATTGTAATACAGGGATGAACTTAACTAAGTACAAGTGAAATGTAATTATGAAAACAGTATGAAAATATACAAATAAAGCTTTCACAGAAGGATTTAATGGATAGCCTGTGACTTTGCAGTTTTTCAATATGAGGCTAATGAAAGATTTTTCTAAGAGATATAATTTGGTTTAATCTTAGATAAATCTTTTCAAAATTAAACCTAAATGGAATCTTGTATTTTGCCAATAACATACTTACCTCTTAATTAAAAAGTTAAGATTGAGAATTGCAAATACTCACTTTCTCAAAATGAGCAATAATATGTTTTAAGAGTTATGAAGAATGCTAACTTTAACTTCCTATATTGGAATATATTAAGAATACTAAGGAAATATTTAAAGGAACCCATAGATGTTGGATCTACATATATTAAAGAAGTGAATCACATGACCTAAGCAAGCTATTTTAAACACATATTTTAGTATAGACAAATATTCTCCAGCATCCCCACGTGGGAATGTCCACATGGGAAAAGTTCTTTTTTTTTTTTTTTGGTACTGGGGATTGAACTCAGGGGCATTCTACCTCTGAGCTACACCCCCAGCCCTATTTTTTTATTCTTTATTTTGAAACAGGGTTTCTCTAAGTTGCGGAGGGCCTCACTAAGTAGCTAAGGCTTGCCACGAACCCGGATCCTCTGGTCTCAGCCTCCCAAATGCTGGGATTACAAACGTGCGCCACCACACCCGGTTCTACATGGAAAAATTTCACTGAAGGGAAATTTCAGTCATTTTCTTAAAGTCATGCAATAAATTAAAGATACTATGATAGCATAAATTATTCCTATACAAGTTGAAAATGAGGCATTAGTACTGAAAACAAAGAACAGGAACAAGTGAGTAAATTTTTATCAAGGATAAATGTGAGCTGATAATTCTTATAAAATGGAAAGAGGAATTTGAAACTTGCTATAAATGTATTTGGTACAAAGTGTGAATACTGTACCAGCAATGGGGACATTTCAGAAGGTAATAGAGAATGAACATAGGTGGTTTTAGAAATCAGAGAACATGAACTTTGCTGCCAAAAGGAAGACATGGAGACAAAACTGGAGGATTAAAATGAATAGCAGTTTGAAAAAGCATTTCAGAAGAAATATGATAACTATTACTAAAAATGATTCTCGGACTTGATTTATGCTATTTTGATTATTCTTAGTATATCAGTTTGTAAGTAATTTGTGTCTAACATGTTAATACTAAATCTAAAAATTTCCACAATATATTATAACATATGTATTTTTCCATAATATAATTTATTTCAAATTGTAATGTTGGCAGGAAATCATATGGGACTCATACATTAGTCATTATCAAGAGGTGAATAGAAATTGAAAAAAAGTGATTCATATGATGAGACAAATATTTGTTTCACTGAACCCAAAAGCTTATTTGTGAATGTTTAATATTTATTTATATTGTTGTTATGCTGTTGTGAACCATTAAGCTTTCCTAATTTCCATAAGAATGAGTAAAATATGCCTAGCTTCATCAATTCTTAGTAAATCTCTGAAAGTATTGATATATTTTTATAAGAAGCACTCTAAAATAATTCTGCTTTTTCATAGCATGCTTACAACTTGTTTTTGCATTTGAAAATTAAAAGGAAAATGTTAACCCACAAAAAACAGGTAAATTAATATATGATATATTCAAAGTGCATACTAATAATGAGCTTATGTAGTTCTTGAGGCAATTCATACTATATCAAGTTATATATTATTATAATATTTCTAAGCTTGCCATGTAGAATATCAAATATTATATTCTAAGGTGAATT
>PVLC010041483.1:0-13359 GCA_004027655.1 Graphiurus murinus | reverse complement strand
TCTTCTTTCTTAGAGGCCATTGAATTTGTAAATGCCAAGTAATGTGAAGACATTTTATGTGAAGTATTTTATAAAAGTTATTATCTTATATATACATTAGAATGTATTCATTATTACTCTAGCTGAGAGAATCCTCTAAAGTTACAAGACACATCATTTTACTTGGGGGAATTACCAGGCAGAAAAACAAATGTCTTAGGTAAAAATAAATTAATTATGAGATGAGTGTTCTTGTTCAAAAAGTAAGATCTGTCAAACAATAATGGGTTAAGATTTTTGTTGTGGGTTATTTCTTTTCATAACTAAAGTGAAAAATTGATATTTTTATGTAATAATTTGAAATGTGTCTTCAATGGATTAAAACAACTTAAATGCCTTCAGGGACTAATCAAATAACAGGCTAGATGTAAGAAAATGAGCAACAATGAAGATTCTGAAGCAGTGCATTTTCAGCTAAAAGCACTTGTAATCATTCTGTTAAAAAAATAGTATCATGGGGACACAAATATAAGTTCAACAATATTATAAAAGATAAAGCCACATGTACAACAGAAACAACAGTAATAAAATTATAAAAATAAGGAAAAGATAAATGTTATTTGAAGATTTGACTTACAAATAATAACAAAAATAGACACTGGAAACAATTCTTGATCTTGTCTCTACAAGTTTATTTTTTGTAGTGGTATGTGTCTAGTAATCCTGAAACTATTTGCAGTATTGCTGATAGATTGATTAACAGAGAAGGAAAATATAAACATGGAAGATCATTGTATAATAAGAACTACAAACCATTGTTGAAAGAAATTGAACACACTAATAAATAGAAACACATCCCCACATTCATGGACTGGAAGACCAAATATTGTTAAGATATCAGTACTACCTAAAGTGATGTAAAGATTGATTGGAATCCATATCAGAATGCCAATGTTGTTTTTTGAAGAAAATAAAAGTCATCCTAAAATTCATATGGAATGCCTGAATAACCAAAGCAATCTTAAAAAAAAAAAGTGGAAACATTCACACTTCCTGATTCCAAAACATACTACAAGGCTATGACAATCAAAATAGTGTGGTACTGGCATAAAGACAGACATATAGACCAATAAAACAGAATAAAGGGTCCAGAAATAAACCCTCACAAATATAGTCAAGTTATTTTCAAGGAGAATGCCAGCAGCATTCCATGATGAAAGAATAGTTTTGCAACAAATGTTGGGAAAACTAGATATCCACATGCAAACGAATGAAATTAAACCCTTACCTGACATCATATATAAAAATTAACTCAAATTGATCAAAGAACTAAGTGTAAGAGCTAAAACTGTAAAGCCCTCAGAAGAAAACAGAGAAAAGTCTTCACAAAATTGGATTTATCAATGATTTCTTTGCTATGACAGTGAGGAGTTAGGTGTGGGAAGGGAAGGCAGTGAGGGAATAGGACTCCCAGGAGATACAGGGTAAGAAAAACAAAATCCAGACCCTCCCCTACACACACACACGCACACACACACACACACAGTAGGGAATGTGGTTCTGTGTTGTTCATGAACATGAACATGAACAATTAAACGTGGAGGAGTAGAGCCAAGATATCAAGAACCAAAGATCTATGTGCACCAACCGTAGACCCGCAGACTGTTGCCATATATAGACCAGGAAACAAACATACAGAACAAACAGTCTCATGACTTCAGGGAATTAACAGTCAAAGATGACAAATTAAGTGAAGAAAAAACAAGAAGAAAAATGGGAACTTTCTTCATTGATTAATGTCTACACAAAGAGGCTTTAAACATATATAAAGCCCTATGTTCAACACCAATATTGGTTCCCCTCTCGGGACCCCTCCTCACAGGGAAGCTTTAATCCTGCTTCTCTCTTTGGTGGATCCAGTGAACTTCAGGGAAAAGCGGTGTGCAATCGATGGTGATTGGCCCGCGCTACACTCAGCAGTGCCAGAAGGCCCCACTGCGTTGGAAAGGCACCTTGCTTTGCTCTTGCTTTCTCCTGCTTTTCTATTCAGGGGAAACAAACATCCCACATCTGCTGCTTTGTCTTTAAGGCCTTGACCCTAAGTCGCCTCTTTTGTGAGGTGCTTATTACAGCTTATTCACCCCTTTCTTAGAATATGACATAACTGCAGTGCACAGGGTTAATTTACATTAGTGGCCTACCAGTTAATTTTATGTAAATCATATTATGTATATAAATTACATAAATCTGTAAACTCGTTTACAAAATTTTGGTCTGTGAAAACCAAAATCATCTTATTTTTATCTTTGCAGGATTCCCAACATCTTATTCATGGTGAGGTTCAGTAACGGTTTATTGAATTTAATTTCTTTAGAGAAGTTATATCTAGAGTTGAACCTCTTTCAAAAACAGTGTTCAAATAAAGCTGTGAAGATGGTGAACTCTGCAATAGAAATTACAAGTAAAAATAATTGGTGGACATCTTCTGCATGTATATGAAAGACTGGTACAGGAGAAAACAGTGGTGAAATTATAATTTTCCATCCACTCTTTCAGCAGCACCTTCCAAAATGTTGTTATAAGGTTATTTCCATGAGATACTAAAGTAAGTAAAATAAAAATAGTGATTTAATAGTTGAATATGTGTGTTCATTTAATATTTAACTGGATCAAACTGATAATGGCATACTTCAGGAATAAAGTACCCCATTAACCTATTTTTCCCCCCAACCCATGTTTAGATTTTCTGAATCAGGTCAGTGTGGTAGAGTGTCCTTTGGCATTATGCAGGAGCCAGGCTTATCAAGGAAGGTATGGGAGGTCAGCACCATGGAGTTCAGGGTTCATAGGAACCGCTGTACTGCCTCAAGTGCGGCAGAACCAAAGAAGGCTGGCAGGAATTAGTGACCACAGTGCAGCAGGACACACACCAGAAAGAAGGCATCGCTTTTGTGGTCACTCCTAATCATCTTCCTATACCTAAAACATAATCATGGCTCTCCCAGCAACTAATATAGCACTTGTCAGTTAACTGGGTGCTAACTTAATGGTAAAATAAGATTGATTACATTTAGAGCTGAGAGAAGGCCTACACCAGAATTTTGTAAACATCAGTCTGCCAGTGACTTCTTTTATAAACTAAAGAGAATAGTCATGAAATTTTACAAAAAGATGTGCTATAGTCCTGGGGGAATGGGAATGGGGCATGTCCATTGGCATGCTATAAGATGCTAGAGTCTACTTTCTCTATGGCTTTATTATTTTCATGTAAAATTCATTATTTGTGTGTTATGCTTCTCAAAAATCACTCTTGGAACATGAAATAACTTTTTATAACTCTGAACATTTAAAGAACATCTCCAAAAGTATTTTAGAGCAAAATTATTCAAGCCCTTAAAGCCAAACCTCCTAAGAAATTTAGCAAAGTTTTTGAAAAATTTAGGTGAATAGGACACCTTGAATTATGTATATTATAATTTCAAAGATGTCCACTTTCATAATAAAATGAGTAATACATAGGTAAGTTTTATTGTGTACTAGAATTATATATACATGCTACACGCTATGTCTAGACTTCTGAGTCACCAGTTAATCCATAAAAAAATCCTACAGATTCCTAATTACATGGCAGATATGGAATGCTCATTTGCCTACACTAATGTATTTAAACTATGTTTTATTACAACCTAGGATAGCAAAAATATTTATGTGAATGAATATGAGTATATATGAATAGTACACTCACTTGCTATTAAATTTTCCTTTAATAGAAAAGAAGGAAAAAGCTCAAGCTACAAAATCTAGCAAAAAGATTAGCAGCTCTAAAAATTCAACTGAAGTAAATATTAATAAGGAAGGAATATTTTTAAAATGTAAGTCTTTGACCTTAAAACAGAGTGGCAGATCTACAAAATCTTAAATCCATGGTTCTGATTATTCCTATTTTCTGAAGTAGTCAGTTTAAATTATTAACTTTTTAGTAATTATACATTTAAAAATTTTAGTGGACCATATCCTTAAAAAGCAGAGGGAATATTTCAGCCTAGTTTCAACAAGATCAGGCTTTGGGAACTAGTCAGAGACAAAAAAAGATTCTAAGACATATAACTGACTTCTGTTGAACCTAAATATGTAGCAACTTGCACATCTCATCCAGTTCCTCTGTCTCCAGGTCTCGTTTGTGATAGAACTGAGCACCCTGTAAATACAAGAGCGATGTGTATTCAGTATGGTCTCAAAGCGCAAGCTATTTCTTACTCTATTTTTGTTGGGACTTTGATCTTATCTCTTCTGCTTTTCCCAAACCAAGCTTCTGTTGTCCCAACAGCTACTCCAGCTTGGGAGTTGAAAGCAACAGCACTATTTTTACTGGAGAAACTGAGGGAGGGCTTAGGGAGAGAATGGGCAGAGGAAGTCCTGGTGGGTCAATGTCACAGATAAACTTTCAGAAAATAGTCTTCCTTGTAGACCACTTTCTAGGTCTTTTTTGTCATTGTGAGATTTCATTCCAAGGTATCTTCGGCTGGGTGGAATAATTTATAATTTGATGTTCATTGAACTAATAAGATCACCTGTCGACCAAGCCGAGTATACAATTAACCCACAATGCAGAGATAGCATTAAATACTCATTTTCCAAAAGTCTGGATAGTAATGGCATAATGGCTCTTTTTTTTTTTTTTTTTGCGGTACTGGAGATTGAACCCAGGGGCATTCTACTTCTGAGCTACACCCCCAGTCCTATTTTTTTTTATTCTTTATTTTGAAACAGGGTCTCACTAAGTTACAGAGAGCCTCACTAAGTAGCTGAGGTTGGCCACGAACCTGGATCCTCCTGTCTCCCAAGTACTGGGATTACAAACATGCGCCACCATGCCCGGCTGTAATGTCTCATTTCTAAAAAAAAAAAAAAAAAAAAAAAAAAAAAAAACTCCACCACCTTAAGTGTATATCAAATACAATCAAATACATTTTGAAAACTGATATTAATTGTCAAAAATAATTTCTGCATTTCTTTCATGATTGCTGCTGCCTCTAGCCTGACATAATAAGGTATTGTGTTTTATCTTTCAGGTCAAATGGTGATTCATTTATAAACAGTTGTTTGGCACTGGCTACCTGCAGGTACTCTGCCAGCTCAGAGAAGATGAGAAAACAAATTACCTTCAAGGGGCTTAACATTCGACTATACATGTACAAGAAATGAGCGCCCATCCACCTCCTAAGCACAGCTGCATGGGAGCAATGACTCACAGGGCTCTTTTTACGCATACACGTTTATATTGAGGCTGTCATGGGAAAAACATTATAGGAAATAGTATTTCATCCCTCTTACCTTATCTGGATATCAGAGGCCTAAAATCAGTATGACTATCTTGAAAAGAACGAGTACCAGAAGAAATAAAAGTATTAAAAATTAATACCCATCGATTTGATACACAAGGTAAATTTTTACAGCTCAGAAATATACCAATTTTCTGAGCTCAGAAAAACAGGTACCAGGTATAAAATTTTCAGAACTCAGTGAAACATGTTAGAGGGCTTGCAATCTCCTCTCCCCTTTGTGCCATCCTGGGGAAACAGGAAGAGAATGTAGCTCTCTGACGGGAGACTACAGTGAGGTCGAATCACAGTCCCGCCCGGCTGGCAGGCTGTGGCTGCTATCTGTAGGTGCAGGCCTCAGGCTAGCAGAACTCTTGCAAAAGTCAGGACACCTTATAGACTACGGGGACTGGCAACACAGAGGGTTTCTAAGAACTTGCACATTCTTCTTTGAAATGTTTAGCATTCAGGCTAATAGGGAAAGGAAATGCATCTTGGGCTCATAAATCGTTTTAGTATGAGATCTAATTGTTCACATAATCTTGTTTTGCTTTGGAATTTGTGTTTATGGTAATCCGGTCAAATGAATACTAGCTACAAGGATATACAGAATTTAGAAAAGCAAGTCTTGCAAAAATTTGAACTGAAGCCGGGCATGGTGGCACATGCTTGTAATCCCAGTACTTGGGAGTCTGAGACAGGAGGATCGCAGGTTCACAGCCAGCCTCAGCCACTTAGTGAGGCCATCTGTAACTCAGTGAGACCCTGTTTCAGAATAAAATAAGATAATTTCATAGGTTTGCTAAGTTAAATGATCAAGCTGTACATTTATTTATTTATTTATTTATTTATTTATTTATTTATTTATTTATGTACTGGGGATTGAACCTGGGAACATTCTTCCTCTGGGCTACACCACAGCCCTATTTTTTATGTTTTTACTTTGAAACAGAGTCTCTCTAAGCTTCTGAGGGCCTTGCTAAGTTGTTGAGACTGCCCTCTAACCTGCAATCTTCCTATCTCAGCCTTTCAAGTACTGGGATTACAGGCATGTGCCACCATGCCCTGTTTCAACATTTTAAACATATATAGCTTATTGTGTGTCAATTATGCCTCAATAAATCTGCTAAAAATATGTAGGTATCTACAAAGTCATGCTAATATAATGGGACCAGACAGTACACAATATTATTTAAGAAATACTCTTTTGGAGAAAGTTTAGTATTAATGCTTCAATCAAATCTTTAAATCCACTTATTCAAATATCCTATGTTTCAGAAGTAGAAGAACTTACTAAGGCAACTCTTATGAATGGCTAACAATACTAAATTATTGGTCAAATTAGGGACAGTTGTAAACTTGGTGAATAATAACAAGCTGTTGTTGCTATACATATGCAAATTTTGCAAAATCTATTTCTTGCTACATTTGAGCAAAAAAATAGTAGGCAGAAGTCAAAGAAAATAATCTTCCTAATAAAAATAGATATAAAAAGTAGTAAACACTTTATGTAAACCTTGCCCTACTTAATCCAAGCTTCAAAAGATTATCTATTTCATAGTTACGGTAAGAAAAATTCGTCTTAAATTATGGAAGTTTAATTTGTTACCATCACTTACTTTCTATTGAAGATATTAAGTAAATTCTCAGACTGCCTCTCTTCTGAATTACTTTCCACAAGCTCTTTTAGATAAACTTAGGAAGAACAGGCCAGGAAAAAAAAATGTATAAGTGAAGTGTTATTCTAACAGGAAAAGATACTAGGTTAAAAAGAATTACCTTTGCCAGTTCTCTCTACCCTTTTGAATTTCTGAATATCATAAACCAAACACCGGATATCTCAGTGTAACTCAAGGGGAATATATATGTAAACAGTTAATGAATCTGTCTTTTGAAGTTGTGGACTAAACAGGAAATAAAAATAAAGGAAGAAAAAAATGAGAAGATAGGAGCAAAGGAACTTGTTTCTGATTTTATATAACATACAGCTGGGCCTGGTGATGCGTGCTTGTAATCCCTGTACTTGGGAAGCTGAGACAGGAGGATCACAGGTTTGAGGACAGCTTCAGCAACTAGTGAGATTCTTCTCAACCTAGTGAGACCGTGTTTCAAAATAAAAATAAAATAGAACTGGAGGTGTTGCTCAAATGTATAATGCTCTTGGGTTCAATCCATAGTACACAAAAGAAAAAAAATTAAAACATACACACAAAACTACATACACATATATAAATAAGAATAATAAATACAGAAAACACACTTGAAATTTTTTATTTAATTCTAAAGAGTTTGCAAAGACTTTCAGGGCCACACCTTGTCAAACTCTCGCTTGGGTAGCTCTCTGACACCGAAGGGAGAGAACATGGTGGCAATGTCAGGACTCAATGGCCTTCAGTGAACAGCACATGCATTGCCCTCTTGGCAGATTTAGGACTGTGGTCATATAAAAGGGTGGGACTTTCAGGAGGGAATAAATATAAATTGGCCCCTCCTTAAACAGTCATAGACCAAAAGGATAAACAACACACAATGTGAACTTTTAATGGCAAATTCTTCTAGTCTATAAAATTAGTTAAGAGTACAACTGGTTTTTATTTAAAAATCAACATTAAAACATTTAGTCCTGTTGGGGCTGGTGGCTCTTGCCTGTAATACCAGTACTTGGGAATCAGAGAAAGGAGGATCACAGATTCAATTCAGCAATACAGCAAGACTCTCTTTATAAATAAAAATAATTTTATAAAGGGCTGGAGGTATAGCACAGAGGAATAATGCCCCCAGGTTCAGACCCCAGTACAAAAAAACATAGTCCTTGAACATACAAAGATGAAAGAATACTATTCCACCTCTGCATTATATGATTAAAACAATTAATTTGAGAGAAATATTATGGCTGATTTTCATGACATCTGCTCTCTTCCACCCACCACTACCAACTAATACTTTTCATTGAATAAAATGTCTGAGCAAAGCAGATGTGGAAATGACACACATATAATGAGATTTGGGAAGATGATTGCTCCTAGCAGAAAAGTAAAGCAATCATAGTTCTTGAAGAATTCGTTTTTAACTTGTCTCATCTTGGTGGGTATTGCTAATAATTAAATATCTATCGCTGTATTGTCCAGGGTGATAGTGTTATGATTTGAAAATAGAATTCCCCTGGAAAAGTTCATGTATTGGGAATTCAAAAATGTTCAGAGGTGAAATGATTTAATCAGTGTTCTGATCTCGTCAGTGGATAGGTCCACTAAAGGATGAATCATTTGGATGGATTTACTGATGGTAGCTTGGGCAGGTGGGGTGTGGCAGTGGTGCTGTGGCCTTGGGGATTCTATCTGTCCCTGGTCATTTCTGGCTGCTCTCTCTGCTTCTGGCTACCCTTGAATTGAGCTTAGCTTTCCTACACTACGCCGTAGCATCATGACGTCTGCCTTGGAGTCAGCTGACTATGGACTGTACCTCTGAAACCATGAGCTTAATAGATCTGTCCTCCTCCAAGTTGTTCTTGTCAAGTATTTGATCACAGCAATGGAAAAGTGAACTACAACAGATGAATTATTCCAGCTTTTGTTGCCTTTCTTCATAGTCTCGCCAAGTAGATCCTATCACAGGAGCAAATATAAGATGAAATTTAAATCAAGCAATTTTTCAACCTAAGATGTAACATGGTGGGAAACCAATCGGTAATTAATGAGTGTCAAGCATTGGTTATTATTTGAAGAATCAGTCAACTAAGGTGAAGTAAACACTTTCACCGTGGATTCAAATCTACTTGCTCCAAATTCCCTCCTTCTTGCTTGATAATTGGGTAACCTTGGGCTATTTGTTCAGTTTTTTCTACCTATCCATTTTTCATCTGATAATATGAGAATGTCTATTGTAGAATTTTGTGACAATTAATTTAGGTAATATTTTTAAAGCACAATCCCTGGTATGTAATCAAAACGCAGTAAATGGGCATCTTTGCCATCATTTTTATTATCTTAATGTTCACTATGATGCACATCTTTACAGATATCACTGGTAATTGAAAGTTGCTCTGTGGACAACTTATCATGGCATTAACATTGGCTTTGTATGAGAAGCAGGTTCATTTTCAGATTAGTTTGTATAATGAGTAAAAGAAAAGGGCTCTTTCCCAAGTTGCCCCAGAAGTGGAGCTAGAAATCTGGTCTTGCATGTCATCCTTGAGAAAGAATGATTTAAACCTGCTAGTAATAAAAGACTATTGTACTGGAAGATAATAATATGCATGAGCTACCTCTGAAATAACTAAAAGTACTACTAAAAGAAGCATTCAAAATTCTGATGGTCTTTTCCCCCTCTGCCTATCCATCTCTAGAAATCAAGCATGATTTGTCTTCCTAAAATATGAATTTATCAAATGTCAAAGTCCAATATTTTAAGAGAAAACAGTTTCAAAACATGTGACAACCCCTTTTCCCTTGTCCTTTGCTCCCAGTTGCCAGGTAAACAGCAATCAACCTTCTGTCACTGTAGTTTAGTTGGCATTTCCTGGAATTTTATATAATATAGTATGTATCCTTTTTTAGTAGCAAAGGAGACTCTTGCTTAGAATTTCTCCCCAACTGCTGCCAGGTGCTTGAAATTCCACTTTCAGGACATTATCCCTTCCAGTGGTTCTTAACCATGGCTATGCCACAAGTCCCTTTGAGAATCTGACAGGTTCTGGGAGCCATCTGCATATCCTAAATGGTGCTCTAGTGCACAATCCCATAGAATGTTGCAGATCATTCAGAAGAAAGAACTCACTTCCTCTTAAAGCTTTTGTAGTTGTCAAATATATGATCAAACTGAAAATGTCTATGTATCACATCAAAGCGAAAAAGGTGAGAGCAACCCAAGGCTAGACAGAGTAGCATGTTCATAGTTTGGGTGTTGGAAAAGAATTTATATTTCTCAGTGAGTATATTTTTCTTCTCTATTCTAGAGAGCACCGCATAAAATAAAACAATCTTTCACCTACTCTTTAATAGAAAAGTTGTCTTTTTTTTTTTCATTTCTCTACCCATGTTTTATGTATATATTTTGAGAAGGCATGCTTGTGTTTGTTTTTTAGCACAGAAGCCAACCTTGAATTAATTTGTGATACCAAAAATTCTGAGTTTTCATGCCACTTTTCTCTCACTCAGATTTTTGTCTTACTCAAAAGAGTAGAAACAAAAGCAAAAAAAGACCCCATCAGGAATTGAGATGGTCATTTGATGCTTCAATCATTTGCAGTAAATGAAATATCAAATGCAGCTATTTAGCAAAGATACTACTTAAATGTATTGCTTAGAGGGTTGATAATTATTTAAGTTATATTTTATTTTAATTGACAAATTAATGTTCTTACCTACTTGTGGGGTACAGAGTGATTTTTCAATACACTCATACATTGTAGAATGGTCAGAGAAGTTTGCATGTCCACGACCTCAAATAAAGGATTGATTACTCTGCTATGGCCTGGATCACTGACTGAAGGAATACTTACAAGTATGGTTTAGGGATATAATTTTGAGGTATTTTAATGGTTATTAGTACATGCGAATGCATATATTTACATATGTGGTATGTATGTATAAATTACATATAGTCATGCATAGTTTAACAATAGGGATATGTTCTGAGAAGTATGTCCTGTGATTTCGTCACTGTGTGGACAGCATAGAATATACTTACACAAACCTGAATGATATAGGTCAGTTACTGTCCATGGCCTCCATGCAGTCAAGAGATACGATAAAATGTGATATATCAGGCTGTTTCCCTTGTAACATGACATACTGTTTTACAGTAAAAACTTTTTTATAAATTCAAAGAGTACACTCTAAAATAATGATAAAAGGTATAGTAAACACAGATAAGTTATTTATTACCATTATCAAGTATTATGTACTGTATGTAGTTGTATGTTTTATACATAATTCTATGACTGGCAGCATAGTAGGTTTCTTTAAGCCAGCATCACCACAAGCACATGAGCAGTACTTTGGGCTATGATGTTACACTGGCTGTGAAGTCTGCAAGTGGTGGGAATTCTTCAGCTTCATGGTGATTCTATGTCATCTATGCAGTCTATCATTGACTAAACTGGCACATGACTCTACTTATAATGTACATAAAATATGTTGCATATATGTGTGTGTATATATATATATATGTGTGTGTGTGTGTGTGTATAATATAAGGATGAGCTCACCCAACCATTTGCGAATGTAAATTATCTTGGAAAAGCATGTCTATGTCTATATGTAAAACAACCCATTAGATTAAAACACTTCTTTTTTTTTTTTTAGAGCCAATCTTTATTGATGAGATTTTATGCCTCTTACACGTATTTTATCTTTGAAAGCTTCGGGAAAATGCTTCTGTAGAAATCTACCCTTCTCATATTCTATGTACTACCATATCATGATTAATTAAAACTTAAGTCTATTTTTTATATTAGTGATTAACTCCAAAGTGGTTAATTCATATCAAAGTTACATTTGCCAGCAAATTAATAAATTATTTTTACAGAATAACATTTAATGGTTCAATAACATTCCATTGAATAGATTATCATAATGCATTTTAACAAAATTTATATTCTCAACATTATTACTACTTTATACCAATAATGTGCTAACATACTAAAATTAAATTTTACTGCTTTTTTTTTTTTTTTGGCTTGTGGTACTTGGACCTAGGGGCATTCTACCTTTGAGCTACAATCCCAGCCTATTTTATTTTTTTGAAACAGGGCCTCACTAATTGCTGAGGGACTCACCAAGTTCTTAGTATATCACAAAATTCTTCTCTGCAGAAGATATTGTATGCCTAGATGATAGCCTTCCCCCACTCCATATTCCCTTCAGCAATAAACTTTGCTGCACTGTTTATCAGAAGAACAAATATGAAAGCAAAGACATTGCTTTGAAGAGAAGACAGATGGATCCCCTGGCAGACTACAGCTTGAGGTGAAATTTCCTAAAGTTCAAATGCCTAATAAAGGAAACGGAAGAAAGACAGTCAAGTCCAGCAGGCTTTGATGCCAGCTTTGATCTCCATTATGGGGAATGATTAGCAGAAAGTGCATGTTTACATCTAGCAATAAATTAGTATTCAAAAGCTTCTGGAGGGTATGCTATGAAGTGCTTAATAAAAAGTTGAGTAAAAGGTAATGAATGACTTTGTAATATTAATTTGAAAGAAATACCTCTCTTTTAAAGCATCTGTGAAGATTGACATGTTGTAGGAGATGAAAAAAAGTGACTTCTAGCTTTGTAGGTCTTGGTAGGTAAATAGCCCCATAGAGCCTTTACCCAGGAAGCCTGGGCTGGGTTCCACCTCCATCTGTGGGCAACAATGACGAGGCATAACCTTGGCCAAATTCATTTAACTCTCTGGGTCTCAGCCAGCCTATACTAAAATGCATGGAAAAAAGTAGATCATCCCTGAGATTCCTTCTGTCTACAATGACCTGTTTCTTCACTCCTGAAAATTAGGCAATACTCACACTCTACTAAATATACGTAAAATTTTAGCCTTGATAAAAATACTTTTTAAAAAAGAATAAATAAAGCCGGGCGTGGTGGCGCACGCTTGTAATCCCAGCATTCGGGAGGCTGAGACCAGAGGATCCGGGTTCGCGGCCAGCCTCAGCTACCTAGTGAGGCACTCCGCAACTTAGTGAGACTCGGTTTCAAAATAAAGAATAAAAAAATAGGGCTGGAGGTATAGCTCGGAGGTAGAATGCCCCTGAGTTCAACACCCAGTACCGCAAAAAAAAAAAAAAAGAATAAATAATAAGTATTAAAGAGGAATAAAGGTCCTGCTTATTCAATGAATGTTGTTGGGATTCAGCATATTAAAAAAAGCACAAAGATTGTCTAGGAATATCTTTATCAAATTATAATATTCTCTTAATACTTTTGCATTTAATAGACTTTCTGCCCATCAACTATTTTATTAAATTAAGTGTAGTAATTATTTCAGTATCTCTAGGAAAATATTAAAAGGGCAATCAAAGCCGGGTGTGGTGACACATGCTTGTAATCCCAGTACTTGG
>PVLC010041482.1:0-13366 GCA_004027655.1 Graphiurus murinus | reverse complement strand
ATTTCATTTTTTTTTTTTTTTTTTGCGGTACTGGGGATTGAACTCAGGGGCATTCTACCTCTGAGCTACACCCCCAGCCCTATTTTTTATTCTTTATTTTGAAACCGAGTCTCACTAAGTTGCGGAGTGCCTCACTAGGTAGCTGAGGCTGGCCGCAAACCCAGATCCTCCAGTCTCAGCCTCCCGAATGCTGGGATTACAAGCATGCGCCACCACGCCCGGCCATTTATCATTTCTTGATGATAAAAACTTTTGAGCCAGGCATGGTAGGGCATGCCTGTAACCCCAATACTTGGGAGGGTGAGACTGGAGGATTGCAGTTTTGAGGACTGCCTTAGCAATCTAGTGAGAACCTATTTCAAAACAAAATAAATAAAATAGGGCTGGGGGGTGTAGCTCAGAAGTAGAATGCCCCTGGGTTCAATCCCCAGTACAAAACAAAAAATTAAATTAAGTTAAAAACAACTTTTAAAATCCTTTTTTCTAGCTTTTTAAAACGTGTACTACAATGTTGGCGTATGTAGTTGCACTATGGTGCATCACTAACAAACCAGAACTCCTTTCTCCGGTCTAACTGTAACTCAGCACCCCCTGACCAACCTCGACTGGCCCCTCCCTCCCCTCCCCTCCCCTCCCTTCCCCGGTCACCACTGTCCTACTCTCCGCTTGCATGAGATGGCTGTATCTAGTCTCCATGCATGAGGGAGACCACATGGTACTTGTCTCCATCTTTCCCCACTTCCTGCTGTGGTTGGGAGTGGGAAGGCAAGGGGCGAGGGGAGGATCCTCCAGAGATACCGAGACCCGACTCAGAAGAGCCCGGTGTGGTTGCCAAGCCAGAAGAGACTATGTTCTTTGAATGGGAGAGTTTTAAGTGTACCATTTGTGTCTGATTTCTATTTTATTTTTTTTCCCACCAAACAAAACAGACACTTGCGAGTAAGTTGAATGTCATTATAGATAAGGAAAGAAAATTGCATTTCTGCCTTCCCCGATGGTACTGGTAAGGACAGCCCTGCTGAGGGACTGTCTGGCCCTGGGCGAGACCAGGTGCAGGCAGGAGGCGTTCTCTCTTCTTTTAGGCCCCGCTCTGGAGGGCCTTGGTGGGAGGTAACGTAACTAAAGTGCTTCCCCAGGGCTGCTGAGTCCTTCTTCCCATCTGATAGAGGACCATGTGGATGCTGAGAGAAGCAACATGCCCATCTCATAGGATTGACACCATGTAGCATTAAACACTTAAGGTAAAAGTTGGGGGTGGTGCTGCACGCTTGTCATCCCAGTACTTGGGAGGCTGAGACAGGAGGATCGCAGGTTCGAAGCCAGCCTCAGCTACTTAGTAAGGCCCTCCACAACTTAGTGAGACCCTGTTTCAAAATAAAGAATAAAATAAATAGGGCTGGGCGTGTAGCTTGAAGGTTAAATGCTCCTGGGTTCAATCCCTAGTACCACAAAAAAAAAAAAAAAAAAAACTTAAGGTAAGCTGGGCATGGTGGCACACACCTATAAGCCTTGGGTGGCTGAGATAGGAGGATCACAGGTTCAAGGTCAGCCTCAGCAACTTAGCGAAGTTAAAAAATAAATAGAGCTGGGGGTAGAGCTCAGAAGCAGAATGCCCCTGGGTTCCATCCCCAGTATCAAAAAAAAGAAGAAAAAAAAAAAACCCTCCAAAAACTTAAGGTATACTAACTCCCAATCCAACGTAGCAATAATGCCATTCTCGTTAATTCATTCATTCATTCACTCCTTGGGCGACCTTGGGCGTTCCATCAGGTGTCAAAAGCAGGCACAGCAGCATGGTCTTATACACTGCACTTGCCATCAAAGGGCGGTTTGGGCCAAGGAAACAGACTTAGGGCAATTACGTAACATGACAAAATACAACAGGGAAAGTGCAGGGTGCTGTGAACGGGCCAGGAGGGGCCCCTTCGCAAGGCGGGAACACCTGCAGGGTGAAGAGGCTTCTAAACCCAGAGGGGAAGTTGCAAAGGAGGAAGGGGAAGGTGGAGAAGAGAACTTCAGGGAGAGGTCACCACACACACGCACCCTTGAATGAAGAAAGCTTATTTGAGTAATTCCAAATAGTTTAGAAAGAATGGTGTTTAATAATCGCCGAGCTAAAAACTACTGGCTCCACTTTTAGGAGAGGAGAAGGAAGGGTTGCACAGCACTGCAGAAGGTCAGGGAAGAGAAGACTTCGAGGAGGAGGAAGAGGCCGCTGTGTCCAACGCCCCGAGAAGGCCAGGCTAGGAGGGCCTGGGAAGAGGGCCACAGAGGCCGAGGTCATTGGCTGACGGTGCTGGTGGTGTGAGGGGCCGGGCCATCCTGTGGACACGCACGGTGGTGACCAAGGGGGAGGAAGTGGAAGCAGTTCTCTCAGATGCCTCGTGCATGCAACTGGGCAGAAAGGGAGGTAGACGGCATAGCTAGAAGACAGGGTCAGGAGAGAGCTGTGTTGTTTGATGGTTTGCTTGGTTGGTCATTTGTTTAAGTTGGTTTGTGGTATGTTTGAATGTTGATCTGACCAGAAAAGACTTGAAGGAAGTAGACAGCGTAGCTAAAAGACAGGCTCAGGAGAGAGTTGTATTGTTGTTGTTGTTTTGGTTGTTTTTTTGCTTGATTGGTTATTTGTTTGTTTTAAGCTACTTTGTGGTATGTTTAAATGTCGATCTAATCAGAAAAGACTTGGTGAGCAAGAGGAGTTGAAGTTAAAGAAAAGAAAGAGGCTAATTGAAATATATATATATATACACACACACATATGTACATATGTGTGTGTGTGTGTGTGTGTGTGTGTATTACTTCTAGGAAAGCGAAAGAAATAGGCCTGAGAACACAACTATGGCAGAAAAACGGGGGAAAAAGCCTTGTGTAAATGCAGGGAAGTTTCTAGTTTTAAGTGGGGAATGGAAGAAGTTCCAGTCTGAGGAGGAGGGAGTGGGGTGGGAATTGGGGAAGGGTTAAATGAGAAATGTGTGCATGTATGCCTTTACCTATATTAGCTTGTACCTAACAAAGATATGTGATTACAATGCACCAATTAAAAATAAATAAATAAAAAACAAAAATTACAAAAAAAAAAAAAGAAGAAGAAGTTCCAGTCTGAGACTAGCTGGGGCAGGTGGTAGGGATAGGCAGAGAAGGGAGAATTCTATTGTTTACGTGTTTATTGCCGGTTCAGGGCAAGGGCTTTCATTTATTGATTATATGCCATGTTTTTTGCACAGGATTTTATAAAACCCCACCTCAATTTATTTGCACAACAATGCTGATCCATAGACAGTGTCACTCCCATTTTCTATAGGGAAAAACTAAAGTGTGGAGATGTTGAATAAATTGCCCCAGTACACAACTGGGAAGCATAAAGCCAAGATTCCCAACCAGGGCCACATGAGTCCAAACCGAGGTCTCTCCAGATATGCTTGCCAGCAGAAGGGAAAGAGAGATCAAAGAGAAAAAGAACAGTACTTAGAAGGAAGGTGAATTTTAGAGGGGGACCAAGGAGTAGAAAAACTTGTCTCTCTTAAGGAAAAAGTAAAGAAAAGAAAGAGGTGGGTGAAGACCGAGGTCAGGGAAGGGACGTATTTGAGATGCATCAATTTGGACAGTCCTGATCCTCTTTATTAATTCGGGATGGTTTGCCAGGAAGACAGGCTCACATCCACACACTATGGCATGAATGACTCATATAAAATCACCAACTCCTGGATTTGTCAGGCTAGTCTAATGTAACAGATATTTAGGAATAATTTTAAATAAGTAATTGAATTTTGTGTGTGTGTGTGTGTGTTGTGTGTGTTGTGTGTAGTGCTGGGAATTGAACCCAGAGGTCTTCTACCTCTGAGCTACACTCTCGCCCCTTTTTATTTTTTTATTTTGAAACAGTGTCTCACTAAGTCGCTGAGGCTAGCCTCATATCTGTAATCTTCCTGTCTCAGCCTCCCAAGTACTAGGATTACAGGCATGGGCCACCATGCCCAGCTTAATTGAATAATTACAAATGTAGTATGCACTATAATAAAGACATCTAAAAGAATGAGAAGAGTTAGGAACAATGACCTAGGGAAAATGAATACCAATGAGATAGGAGACAGCAAGCAACAGTGAAGACCTCGATCTGGAGGCCTGCAGAGGTTCCAGTGCACCAGGAGCGGAACAATAACTTTCTACTGGGGAGTAAATCTATCATTCAAAGAGAAGACCATCCAATCCAGGCCAGTGAATGAACCTTGAGCCAGTAAAAAAAAAACAAGGATTTAGGAACTAGAAGTTGGAACATAAAAGAAGGTGTGACGGCTGGCAGGAGTTTAAAAAAAAGAAAAGCTGAAGTCAGAGAAGACATTTTAAAACAGTCATCACAAGCCGGGTGTGGTGGCACACATTTGTAATCCCAGTACTTGGGAGGCTGAGACAAGAGGATCACTGGTTCAAGGCCAGCCTCAGCAATTTAGTGAGACCCTATTTCAAAATAAAAGAATAAAATAGGGCTGGGGTGTAGCTCAGAGGTAGAATTCTGCTGGGTTCAATCCCGAGGAAGAGGAGGAGGAGGAGGAGGAGGAGGAGGAGGAGGAGGAGGAGAGGCTCTAGAATCAGACAGCCAGGATTTGAATCCCTTGTGACCCAGCAAAGTGTCTTCACGTCTTGAAGCCCAGGTCTCTGGTCTGTAAAATGGGAATAATCCCAGGACTTGCTGTGTCGGGCTGCCAGCAGTATCAAGAGAGGCGTTCCATGCAAAGGCGCCTAGTACTCACTGTAGGCGGGACTCAGAGCAGTCTGTTTTACAAAGAGGAAGGTTTGTGGAGAGCTGAATTTTCTGTGGTCACTTGGCCAGTAAAAGGAGGGAGCCGGGGTTGCACATGCATCTGCAGGACCTCAGAGCTCTCGCTGCTGGCTGTCTCTCCTCTGGGGAGGGTGGTGGGGCCTCGGATTATTGCTTCCTTAGAAGGAGGGATGGATCGTGGCCCCGATCAGGCAAACACAGGATGTCACAGTCTGCAAATGTGCATTTGGCTCACACGCCTGGAGATTCTCCAGCAGGAGAATGCCTGCCACCACCTTCCTGGTGGTGAGAACTGAGGCCATTAGGTGCCTCCAAGAACCTGGACTCTTCCTGACCTCTCCTCTCCCCCTCAGCACTAGCGGCTAGCCCTACCTCTGCTGCTTCATTCAGAAAGAGCAAAAGCATGGCTCCCAAGGTGCTGAGGCGCTCCCCACCCCGGAGCACCCATGTGAAGATGCGGGGCCCTTTCAGACCACCTCAACCCTACGGGGGGCCTGCGTCTCCAGGCTGACTCCAGAAGGAGCAGGAAGGGAACCCAAGTATAATATGGGCACTTGGAGCTTGAGAGGTGGAGAAAGAGGAGAGAATGGCCCTTCTGGTCGGCCCTTTGGTAGGGGATATCTAAACCCAAGAAGCAGCAGAGAACAGATTGCAGCAAAGACACTTGGACAGACAGACAAAGATCACAAAGGCCAAGGCCAACTGCACCTGCTCTCACACTTCCTCCTCCTCCTGCCTCGCCTGCTCTCTCCCTCCTGCCCCAGCCCCCCCCCCCCCCATCCTCCCTTTTCATATTCCCGGGGCCACTGCTGAGCAAGGCAGGTCACCCTGCAAAGAGGAGCTGCACCCTGGAACAATGGCCGCGAGAAGGGCTGGGAGGCGCCCCCGCCTCGGGAGCCCTCCTCCTGCCCGGAGCAGATGGCAGCAGTGGGCTCTGCGGAACGGCGCGTGCCCCCGCCTGGCCCACCTCTCCTGCTTGTGTGACCAAGCAAATGAAGGGACAGGACCAGAGCCAGGGCGGTTCCCTCTCTCCCCATCCACATCTTCTCTCTCCATCCGTCCATCGCTGCCCGTCTCCTCCAGGAAAGCTTTATGTCAGCTCCTCTTGCTGACTCCTGGGCATCTTTCCTTGCCCTGCTTCCTTTCCCCTGTCCTCTGCAATCCCTCCCCACTCCACTCCCCTAAAAAAACCCTTTCATCTCGCCTTGCCTTCTTCTTATTGGTAAACTGCAGTCGGTCCAAAATGCAGACTGCTGCCTTATCTCTGAAAGGCTCAACAGTGTCTCCTGGCTTCTAGGACCCAGGCATCTCACAAGCTAGACTGAGGAGCCGGCAACAGCCAGCTCTGACCCCTGAAGCTATTCTGCATGCAGTTGCGTCTTGGGTCTGCCACACACTAGCTAGGTGTGAGCTTGAGCAAGAGCCTTAACCTTCCTGTGCCTCGGTTCCCTCATCTGTAAAATGCAGGTAGGAACAGCGGCTCCTCGGCAGGGCTTTGGGGGCATGGCGGCTGAGGGCAGGGAGGGTTCCCTCCGCTCCAGCTAGCGCTCCTGTGCTTGGGTGGGGTCGCCATGCAGGACTTAACACACCTAATACTGAATGACAGTCCTGATGACGTAAAGGCGGTAGGGTGTGAGCAGCTCAGAAAAACAGGAGAGAAGCAGGGGGATCTGCCTTTCGTTCATTTTCTTTTCATTTCAATTGGGTTTGCTTTGCACAGCCATCCAAGGAATGAAGGCTCTAGGAACATTACAAATTTTTTTTTTGAGATTGGTGCCTATCCAGGAGCAAGAAAGGGAAAGGCTTGTGTCCAGGATTCCTGGAACTGTGGACAGGATGCTGGCATCCTGTTGAGCATCCACAGAACCTCCGAGAACACGCCGTGGCCGCCAGTGCTGCCGGCTGCTGGCTTTCTCCCTCTGGTCCTTTGATGCAGGGTGCTTACATAAGGAAAGAAACTGGGTCACTATGAATGAGCAGTGCAGCTGGTGCAGCAGGGAGGGTGGCTTAGGTAACAGTTCAAGGTCCAGCAGCCCCGATTTAGCTGGCATTGGGGTGGGCTTGGGCCTCGCTCACTCCCCGGCTTGGAACAATACAAAATCACAAGAAAAAAAAATGTTTTTTTAAAGCTCTATTTTTACCAAAGTGCTTGCCCAGAGACCTGAGTTCTCTTGTATTCCTGATCAATTGGAGAAAGTAATCCAGTGAATGAGCTCCAAGGTCAGAGAGAAGATAGAAAAAGAAAATGCATTTGTAAAAATCCATGATATATATTCTAGCGGTAAAGGCAAATCCTTCTGGACTTGGATCCAAACCACTGATTTGGAGTTTGTGATGAGAATACCATCACAATCACTCTTTCTTTTGTGTTATCTATGAAATACAGGATTTTAAACAAACAGCCGGGACTAAGCAAGATTTAAGTAGGGAGATTACTGAGAGAACAAATTATTGCCAGTTATTGAGTAATTGGTATGCTAATTATACTTCAGTCTCATGATTAACATAATTTTCTTCAATGATCTCTACATCGTTGGCATATATATACACACATATATATGTATATATATACATATATATACATATATATATATATATTTGTGGTTGTAGCAGGACTGGAAGACTGTGACTTAGAAAAATCTAAGCTGGGCACTGTAGAACACATCTGGTCTGTAATCCTAGGACTTGGGAGGCTGAGATAGGAGAATTGTAGGTTCAAGGCCAGCCTCAGCAATTTAGTGAAGCCTTCAGAAACTTAGTGAGACCCTGTTTCAAAATAAAAGATAAAATAGGGCTGGGGGTATAGCTCGGAGATAGAACACCCCTGGGTTCAATCCCAAGGAAGGAAGGAAAGGAGGAGGAAGAAGGGAAGGAAGGAGGGAGGGAGGGAGGGAGGGGAGGGAGCTGGGAGGGGAGAGGATCCTATGATCATGCCCCACACTGGATATAAAGAAACAGCATTGCTCTGAGGTTGCCTGGTTTCTCCCTCGAATGTGAGAGTAGAAAAGGAAAGAGACCCTGGACCTCACAACTCCTCTTCCAATATTCTTTCCATCTCATCAGGCAGAAGCTAAGCTAAGCAATCAGGAAAAGCAAGGTAGAGCCTATATCTGCAACTAATATAAGAAACTGTCAAGGAATGTTCTGTCATGGAGGGACAAAGGAGATGTATTCCTAATAGGGTGAAAATGTAGCATTCACAAGTGACTCCCTTAATAAGAAGTACTTACTATACAACCTCACATAGCCTGAAGGATTTAAAAAATTAAGTATCTGAGACAGTTTCTGAAGTTGGTTTGATAGAGGAATACTGCGGAGATTCTCGAAGAGGGAACACATCAAATTCACAAATTCACCTATTGGGCTTTGAAATGACATTCCCAGCCGGATTCCCTGGCGCCCGGAGGGGGAGGATAGGAAGGAAAGAGGAGGGCCAGCCAAGAGCTCTGGAGGGCCGGGGCTGAGTGCTATGGAGCCTGACCACGCCCCAGTGATGATTCTAACCCTACTCCCAATCTGCTGCCTCGAGCTCTCTGTGGGACTAGGAAGCTGACATTGTCTTGGGTATGTAGCTGGTACAAAAATGCATGTTTTCTCAACGGATTTAATGTTTTATTACAGCAAAATAATTCAAAAATAGCTCTCCTTCGTTGCACAAGGTGTCACGTTGAACATTTGGGAAGCGCAATGACATTGAATTCTTCTCCTTCTGCAGATGAGGAAAGTGAGCCCCACAGATGTTAAGTGATTTGCAGGTCTCAGAGCAAGTAAGTGACGGAACGGTGTTGGAAGCTTTGTCTAGTGGCTTCCATCCAGACCTCTTCCAACATGCTTTTAAGAGTTGCTTAAAAGCCAGGCGTGGTGGTGCATGCTTGTAATCCCAGCATTTGGGAGGCTGAGACCGGAGGATCCGGGTTCGCGGCCAGCCTCAGCTACCTAGTGAGGCACTCCGAAACTTAGTGAGACCCTGTTTCAAAATAAAGAATAAAAAAAAAAATAGGGCTGGGGGTATAGCTCGGAGGTAGAATGTCCCTGAGTTCAATTCCCAGTACCGCAAAAAAAAAAAAAAAAAAAAAAGTTGCTTAATAGAGTCCAGGCACTCCTTCCATAAAGGCCGAACGTGCCCACCTTCCCAGGTGCAAGTAAAAAAGACAGCAATGGGGAGATTGTGGCAAGGAAGCAAAGATGTTTCACATATCCTTTTCTAACCCTGAGCCTCAGTTTCTCCAGAAAGCACACCTGTTGTATCGGTTGACGTGCTGGGGGACCCTCCTTCCTGCATATGTGGAATCCATGACACGAGGGGTGCCTCCGGCTGTGCTGCCCAAGGATTTCAGAAAGCCACAACGGAAGATGCAATCTTGTGTGTGTTTCTTGGAAAGTCAGTGCCGCCAGGGCATCCAGATTCATGTTCTACCAACTTGCATAGAATGATCAGCTCTCCCCTGAGGGCTGAGGAAGGGGGATGGACCCCAGGGCTCTGATTCCAAAGATCTCATTCACGACTACAGGACCTAGAGACGTCTGTGTCTCACAAGTGCATGGCAGGCCCTGGTGCTGCCTTCCTGGGATCACACCTTGAATAACACTGTTCTAGAATCTTCTGGCTTAGAGAAGGATACAGGAGAGACAAAGTCTGACTATCAAACTATATATATGTTCTAAGTTAAAAGCCATTTAGATGAATACTTTTTTGGGGGAGGGACCACTGGAGATTGAACCCAGGAGCATTCTACTTCCACATTACACCGAAGTACTTTTTACTTATTTATATTTCAAAATGAGGTCTTGCTAAATTGCTGAGGCTGGCCTCAAACCTGCAATCCTCCTATCTCAGCCTCCTAAGTACTGGGGTTACAGGCATGCACCACCATGCCCAGCTAAATGAATAATCTGAGAAATTTTATGAGCTGATAATTTAGTCTTTGTTTATTTGATTGATTGCTTTGGGTTTTCTGCTCCGTGGCCATGTGACCACTTTGAGTCATTATATTTTTTTATACCTCCACCATTACCTCAAAGGGGACTAATTTTAAAAAATAAAAGCTTCTATAATGGTCCCATTTGCTCAGAGCTAGATAATCACCCTGCAAATGCAGAAGAGCTTTCAATCCTGTTCCCTACACCTAGCACTCCCTGGGCCTCTCAGGGGATAGGTCAGCGCTCTGTGCTCTGTGCAAACAACACAGCCAGGCTCCAAAGAGATGCCCAGGGGGAGGTGCGGGTCCTCCAGGTATGGGGTTGGGTGTAAGAAGTAAGAGAAAAAGGGGCCAGGCGTGGTGGCACACGCTTGTAATCCCAGTACTTGGGAGGCTGAGACTGGAAGATCCGAGTTCGCAGCCAGCCTCAGTTATTTAGTGAGGCCCTCTGCAACTTAATGAGACCCTGCTTCAAAACAAAGAATAAAAAATAGGACTGAGGGTGTAGCCCAGAGGTAGAATGCCCCTGGATTCAATCCCCAGTACCACAAAAAAGAAAAAAGAGAGAGAGAAGAGAGAAAAGGGAAAGAAACGCTGCAGAGCTACACCTTAAAACTGGGATAAATCTAAATTTTATGTACAAAACAATACAAAGGAAGGAGGGAGGAGGGGAGGGAAAGGGGGAAGAATGTAAGGAGGGAAGGGGAGAGGGAAAATTTATTCAGAGTTAAGGACAGAGTGTCCCTCTGTAAACTGGACACATAGCAAGCCTATGCCTGACCCTCAGGAAGAATTAAAGTAGCAGATGCACAATTATGTTCCAGGTCTTCTGTGACCTGTCAGAAAAGATCTACCGCAATCTAGGAGCCTTTGCTTTTCCTGGGTGTGAGCTTCACAGCAGAAAGGCATCTGAGTGTGTGTGGTGATAGGGGTGTGGTGGTGGGGGGGGGACACATGCACACACACATACCCCTTCAGGGAAGACTACATATGCAACTTATGGACACCAGTCTAATTGTTATTAGATGAACAGGAAAAAGATGCCAAATTAATACACATTAGAAAGCCTTCCTAGTTAATGAAGCCATTCGCAGTTTCAATTTCAGTTTCATTTTGGTAGTTTAAAGAAATAAAAAAAAGAAAAAAAGAACGAGCACTTAGCTAGTGATTACCTCTCAGACCCCTGTGGGGGCTTTTCCTCTTGCTATTGCATGAGTAAACAAATGTGATTGGAAATGAAACTACTCCAAATATTTTCCTTCCAGATTCTTTTTTAATCCTAAGGTTTTAAGAAATAGCAAAGGTGCTTTCTAGGTGCTCTGCCTAAGAGAGAAGGAGCCTTCAGATGTGGGCACGTTGGTCCCTCTTCTGGTGGCTGGTGCCATTTCAGCTCTGAAGCAGTTTTATATAACCCTGCTGCTGGAGGTGGCTGGTTACTGCCCTACTCTGGCGCTTGCTACAGAGAGCGCCCTAGAGTGAGGGAGTAGACCTGGACCCAGCCTTCCACATGTCTGAGTCCAGATCCTTCCCTGTACAATGATGTTACAAGCTTTTCAAGAGGCTGAGAGACTCCGTCAAGTCCACCTGACACACAGGAGGATCGCAGGTTCAAGGCCAGCTTCAGGAACCTAGCAAGACCCTCAGCAACTTAGCAAGACCATGTTTCAAAATAAAGTAGGGATGGGGGTATAGCTTGAAGGTAGAATACCCCTGGGTTCAGCCTTTAGTACCAAAAAAAAAAAAGATTGATTACATATACACCATTTTTTTTTTAAATCAAGAACATAGATATGACTACCAGTCGATGGTCTTCACTTAATTATTCAAAAGTCTATTTCCCCATGAACTAGATACCAGGCTCTGAGCTAAAAGCAGCCCTTCTGCTCCCAGACGTCTCATATTGACAAGGTGGAATTTAAGAGGAAGATGGACTGGCAGGGCTTCATTTGAAGTCTTGAGGGTGCTGAGTATGTAGTAGCACATTGTATTTCTCTTGTATGACTAGGATGCCTGCCTGCGTTCTCAGAGGGCTGCATTCTTCACCTGCACGGATGGCCTGTGAGCTGCTCATTTTTGTGTCCCTCCCACCTACATGGCGTAGATTTTTGTGCATAATGGACACTAAGCACTTTTGGGAAGGGGGTACTAGGGATTGAACCCAGCAGGCATTCTACTTCTGAGCTACACCCTTAGCCCTATTTTTACTTCTTTATTTTGAAACAGGGTTTCACTAAATTGCTGAGGGTCTTGCTAAGTTGCTGAGCCTGACCTTGAACCTGTGATCCTCCTGTCTCAGCCTCCCAAGTACTGGAATTTCAGGCATGAAGCACTGCACCAGGCAGCGCATCTTTTTTTTTAAATAAATGAGTGCCCCAAATACCCAAACACATCAGGGATAGCAAAGGTGCTCTATAGACTGAGAATAGAAAGAAATTGTCTGGATTTTATAAAATAGAATTCTGGGGGCAGACAGCTACCTGACTGTGAAGAATTACTGGGGAGTGGGTTCTAGACTAACACACTTTTCTCTGGAGCCCAGACATTCAGGGATGCTATACTCTACTTCTTAGGAAGGTTTGCTCTCTTAATTGGAATCTCTTCACACTTTTTATCGGTGCTGTCCTTTCTGAGGGACCAGCACATGCACAGTCCCTTTAGAAAAGTTTAATCAGCTCTGAGTCACAGTACCAACCCAAATTCATTTGACTTTAGAAAGCTATCAACATGCTTTAAGGGAACCCGCGCTCTGGCTCCTCTATGGCCTTCTCAGGGGTGGTGGAGGGGGTGGTGGTGGTAAACTTTCAAGTTTTAAAAGTTGGAAACTCTACCAGTGGCCCCCAAATAAGGACCCATTTCTTCTCAAGAACATTCACTCCACTGGCTTTTTATTTCCGTACTAAACTAAAAACAGAACATCAGACTCCACAAAGGATCACAGAACTTCAGAGTTCAAAAGCCTATTTCTGTAGTAGCTTGACAAAAAAGCAAAGTGGTATCATCTTGTAACCCCTCAGCAGAATCCCCATCCAGAAAAGTGTCACCACCTTCCTGAACACCAAGAGCATCCCTGTCGGAAGCAGAACCAGGTGTCTTCAGATCCAAAGATCGTTGAATCAAGCGAATAAAAGTTAGCCTCTTAAGTCTTCAGGTCTTGGCACCACCGCGACACAAATACACCCTAAGCTTCTACTAATTCTACTAATTTCACCTCCACAAGCTTTATCCAATGGCTTCATATTAATAATTGGCTACAAAATTTGCAACCTTATTCTCAAGGCTTATTTATTTTGCATTTGATGAGTAAAAGTCTCATTTAAAAAAAAAACAAAAAACAAAAAACAAAAAACGCCACTATATCCTTACGACATATCCTTGAGTAGAAAGCCCAGAATCCTCTAATGTTGTCTGCTTATTAAGTTTCTTATATGCAAGTGACAGCAAGCAGGTATTTCTAACCCCATTTTAGAATGAAGAAGCAACCTTGGGGACTTGAGCTAAGCGAATCGCTTATGAGGCTGAAATGAAAATCCAACTTCAAGGTGACTTTGAAACAAATCTAGCCCGAAAAGAAGGCACCTGATGGTGACACTTGTGTAGCCAAATTTGACTTTAGAAAAACATCAGAATAGTCGAAGAAGGAGAAGGAAGAAGAAGGAGAAAGAAGAAGAAG
>PVLC010041481.1:0-13362 GCA_004027655.1 Graphiurus murinus | reverse complement strand
TACTGGGGATTGAACTCGGGGGCATTCTACCTCCGAGCTATACCCCCAGCCCTATATTTTTTATTCTTTATTTTGAAACCGAGTCTCACTAAGTTGCGGAGTGCCTCACTAGGTAGCTGAGGCTGGCCGCGAACCCGGATCCTCCGGTCTCAGCCTCCCGAATGCTGGGATTACAAGCGTGCGCCACCACGCCCGGCCGCTTTATTATATTAATTCAGATAACATAATGGTTAAAGGACAGCCAAATAATTACCTCATAAAAATGATGAGAGCTTTAGTAATGCTTTTTAATCTCCACCTATGATTAACTATGGAAAAGAGGAGTAATAAAAGGAAAAGAGTTTGATATTTCTAATTTTAGAGGTAAATGCTCTATTCATTTTTCTGAGACTGGTAATCAAGATTTTTAAAAAATTATAATCTAAAATTGACTGTTATGTTAATGGAAAAAGAAAATTCTCTCCAAAGACATAAAATCTTCACTCTCATGTTAAATATTATTTATGTTAATACACTTTTACTGATTTAAAATATTTATACACAAAATATATCTAACGGAACAGAGAAAAAAATTATCACTAAATTAACATATATCCACTAATATTTAATATAGTAGAAATAAAAGATAAACATTTAAAAATAAAGTGGTTCTACGGTTTAACACTCAGGAAAATCTTATTATAGCTTTGTAGTAATACTTGATAGACTAATCCTCCAATTTTTTACTTAAATGTTTTCTCTATTTTTTTGCTTTTTGCCTGTAAATCTGTCTCTTACTTCAACAGTGTTTGAACAGAACAGACCCTGGGAATCCCTCTCTTTCACGCTCCAACTGCCTTCCAGTCTTCTCTCCATTCGTAACCTCCAGAACCATATTCTCACCATCTCCTGCTTCCAAGACTGGCCAGCTCTGTTCTTTGTGGTTAGCTGTTTTTCTCAGACCAAACATGACCTCCCGGATTCATCAAAATTATTTCACTGATCTTTTCATCTTCTAAGGTCTTCTTCAATTTCTTTTTTCAATGTTTTATAGTTTTCCTTGTAGAGGTTTTTTACCTCCATGGTTAGATTTATTCCTAAATATTTTATTTTGGGGGACTCTATCATGAGTGAAATTGATTTCAAGATTTCTTTTTCAGTGGATTTATGGCTGGCATACAAAGAAGCTTCTGATTTTTTAAAGATAGATTTTGTACCCAGACACTTTGCTGAATTTGTTGATCAATTCTATAAGTTTTTTGGTTAAGTTTTTTCAGTCTTCTAAGTATAGTATCATGTCATCTGCAAATAAGGATAGTTTTAGTTCTTCTCTTCCTATTTCTATCCCCTCTATTTCCTTCTCTTGTCTTATTGCTCTGGCTAGTCTCAAGTATTATATTGAACAGAAGTGGTGATATAGGACATCCTTGTCTTGTTCATGTTTTTAGTGGGAACTCTTGCAGTTTTTACCCATTTAATATGATGTTGGCTGTGGGCCTATTGTATATTGCCTTTATGATGTTGAAGTATGTTCCTTCTATTCCAATTCTCTGCAGTGCTTTTAGAATGAATAGGTATTGGACTTTGTCAAATGCTTTTTCAGCATCTATGGAAATGATCATGTGATTTTTGCCTCTGGTTCTGTTTATGTGGTGAGGAAAACTTTAGAAGATGGAAAGATCTTCCATGCTTTTGGATAGGTAGAATAAATATCATTAAAACAGCCAAATTCCCAAAAGTGATCTACAGATTTAATATGATACCCATTAAATTACCAAGGTCACTCCTCCCAGACATAGAAAAATCAGTCCTTAAATTCAGTGGGAACAAATAAATGTCCAGAATAGCCAAAGTAGTTCTCAGCAACAAGAATCATGCAGGAGGCATCACAATATCTGACTTCAAGTTATACTACAAGGCCATAGTAATAAAAACAGCATGTTATTGGCACAAAAATAGACACATAGACCAATGGAGCAGAATAGAAGTCTCAGAAACAAATCCACACACTTACAGCCAATTGATTTTTGACAAAGAAGCCAAAAATATACAGTGAAAAAAAGACAGCCTCTTCAAAAAATGGTGTTGGCAAAACTGGTTAACCATAAGCAGAAAAACAGAAATAAACCGTACTTTCTCAGCCTGCAGAAGAGTCAATTCAAGATGGATCAAAGATCTGGAAGTCAAACCAGAGACTTTGCAGCTACTTGAAGAGGGCACAGGTTCAATACTTCAACACATAGGCACAGGTAAAAACTTTCTCAACAAGGCTTCAAAGACATAGGACATTTGAAGAAAGATTAATACATTGGATTGCATTAAATATAAGAGTTTCTGTACAGTAATAGAAACTATCAAGAACCTCAACAGAGAGCCCACATAATGGGAGAAAATTTTTGCCCTACTCCTCTGATAGAGGACTAATATCTAGAATATACAGAGAACTCAAGAAACATACAACTAAGAAAATAAATAACCCAAACGAAAAATGGGTAAGTGAACTAAATAGACACTTCACAAAAGAAGAAATACAAATGGCCAATAAATGTATGGGAAAATGTTCAACATCATTAGCCATCAGAGAGATGCAAATCAAAACTACCCTGAGATTTCATCTAACCCCAGTTAGAATGGCAATCATCAAAAACACAAACAACAAATGCTGTCAAGGGTGTAGAGAAGTGGGAACCCTAATACATTGTTGGTAGCATTGCAGATTAATTCAACCACTTTGGAGAACAGTATGGAGGATCCTCAGATGAATGGGAATGAACCTACCATATGATCCAGCAATACCACATCTGGGTATCTACCCCAAGGAATGGAAATCAAACTACCAGACTAATGCATGCATATCTATGTTTATAGCTGCATAAGTCACAGTTGCCAAACTATGGAACCAACCAAGATGTCTATCAACAGATGGATGGATTACAAAACCATGGGATATGTACACAAAGAAATTTTACTCAGCCATAAAGAAGAATCAAATCAGCCGGGCGTGGTGGTGCACGCTTGAAATCCCAGCATTTGGGAGGCTGAGACCGTAAGATCTGGTTCGCAGCCAGCCTCAGCTACCTAGTGAGGTACTCCGCAACTTATTGAGACCCTGTTTCAAAATAAAGAATAAAAAATAGGGCTGAGGGTATAGCTCGGAGGTAGAATGCCCCTAAGTTCAATCCCCAGTACCGCAAAAAAAAAAAAAGTACAAAATCTTGTCATTTGCAGAGAAATGGATGAAACTGGAAAACATGTTTAATGAGATTAGTCAGTCACAAAAAGTAAAAAGATCATATGCTCTCCCTAATATGCAGAAGCTAGGGAGAGAGTGGGTCAAAGGAGGGACTCTAGACAAAGAAAGAGAAACCTTAGATGAACAAAGAAGGCAATCTAACTGAAGGTGATAGGAGGTGGGGACAAGGAGCACCCTAATGCACATGATGTACTTTCACAAACATATCAAACTCAATCACTAAGACAAACTGAACAACATGAGAAGGAGGAAGAGGCAGGGAATAGGGCAGGAATTGGGAAAGGGTTAAACGAATGCTTTGTACATGTATGCCTCTACCAGCTTGTACCTCATAAAGATGTATGATTACAATGCATCAATAAAAATAAAAAAAAAAAAAAGAATTATTCCACCGAGGTAGAAGCCGCCATCAAACTTTTGGTTCTTCATGCCTTGGGTTCTGCCCATACTGACCCCCATCTCCATGATTTCTTGGAGAACCACTTCCTGGATGAAGAGGTGAAACTCCTCAACAAGATGGGTGACCATCTGACCAACCTCCGTCATCTGGCCGGCCCCCAGGCCGGGCTGGGCGAGTATGTCTTTGAAAGGCTCATCCTCAAGCATGACTAGGGGCCTTGGAGCCTAGTAGACTTTGAAGGGACTCCTCTGCATCTCCTGATGTCAGCTTTGGCCTGAGCCTCTCCCGCCAGCCCCTAGGCAGCTTTTAACCACCCTGGAGTCCCTCAGGAGCCTTGGACCAAATGAAAAAAAATAAAGCTTTTTCCAGAAAAATAAAATAGAATGTAAAATATCTCTATAGTGGATTGTTATTTTCCCTGTGGAATCTTGCAAAAACATTAGTTAGACCCATTCCTAGGTATCTTATGTTTTTTGAGGTAGTGCTTAATAATACAAATTAAAAATTTTAAGTTTATAATTTTGTTGGTTTAGGGTATATAATTTTTTCTATACTGTGAACTTGTTAAATTTACTTATTTATTTTAATAGCTTAGTATAGATCTATTTAGTCTTATGTAAAATTCATATCATCTGGAAAAATGACAACTAGGTTTCTTCTTTTTCATTATTATTTTTTGCTTGCCATCTTTTTACTGATTATACAAGTCTCAAATAAAATGTTAAATGAAAATGGTATCACATACCATTTCCCATCCAAACTAAAACTTTTCAGTATGTCATTATGAAGTTTATGCTCAGTAAAGGTCTTTTGTTGAAGAATTCCTTTATGTTTCCAGTTTACAAAAACTTTTATGGCATGAATAGGAATGCTACCACATTTTTCCTCAACACCTCAAAAAAAGTTTCCTTTTATAATCTCTTAATACAGTGAATATAATTCAGAGAATTTTTAATGTTAAAAGAACTTTTCATCCAGGTGTTGTGGCACATGCCTATAATCTCAGTACTTGGAAGTCTGGATAAGAACACATGTTCAAGGTCAGCCTTAAGAATTTAGTGAGAACTGATTTCAAAATAAAAGAAAAAAAATAGAAAGGGTTAGGAATGTAGCTAGGAGGTAGACTGCCTTTGAGTTCAATCCCTAGTACCAAATCAAACCAAAGCAAAGAAACTTACATTCCTGTAATAATGCTAATTTGGTTGCAATTTTACATACCTTCCCATCACTGAATTGCCAACACTACTAATGATTTATAAAATCTATATTTACTGGTGAGATTGAAATTTGCCTTCTTTTGTTGTCTTTGTCAGGTTCTGGCATTTAAGCTATATGATCTTAAATGAAATTGAAGAGTGATACAATGATTTATCTCTAAGTATGTATAAACTGCAGTTTTCTTTGTTGGATATTAGGGGTAGATTAATTGCTTATCTGATTTATTTAATTATTAAATACTATAAATTTTCTAGGTCATTTTTTATTCATTAAGGCATAATAGAGTTCCTTGAATTTTAACAACTCTGTACACCCAACTTTACATTCCTCTTGTTTGTTTCTAGTCACCTCCCCTAACTCCATACCTGCAGGCAGTACATTTCTTATGTTTTCACCACTAGATTAATTTCTTCTGTTTGTGGACTTTATATCAATGAAATCATAGAGTATGTAGTCTTTATATTTGACTTCTGTCTCTTAACACGATGTTTTTGAGATGTATTCATAGTGTTGCATATATAAGCAATTTACTTCTTTTTAATCACTAAATCATTAAATGAGTATATCACAATTTATCTATTTTTTAAGATAGGCACTTAAATTGTTTTCAGTATATATATATACATATATATATATATGTATATATATACATATATATATATATATATAGTAAATAAGACAACTATGAAATTCTTATAGAGACCTTTGTGTGAATACCCTTATTGGATAAATATCCAGAAATGAATTACTGATTCATGAGTAAATTCATGAGTAAATGTTCATTTAACTTTATAGAAAACTGCTAATTGGTTTCCAAAAGTGTTGTGGCATTTTAGACTCAAATTTATGCTGCTCCATATCCTTTCCTACTTTTGGTAAGGTCATTCTTTTTGAAGTCTTCAAAAGTGTAAAATGTAATCTCATTGTGGTTTAAATGTGCGTTTATCAGCTGCCTAATAGTGTTTGTAAATTTTCATAAGCTTTTGCCAATCACAAATATTTTTTTGGCCTGGTCTAGTGGCACATGCCTGTAATCCTAGTACTTGGGAGGCTGAGATAGGAGGAGCACAGGTTTGTAACCAGCTTCAGCAACTTGGTGAGGCCCTCTGCAATTTAGTGAGACCCCGTTTCAAAATAAAATAGGGCTTGGGGGTATAGCTTAGAGCAAAATGCCTCTGTTTTCAAGCCCCAATACCACACATTTTTTTTTAAAAAAAACCTTCTATAAAGTATCTATTCAAGTGTCTAATCATTTTTTAATCCTTTTTAAAATTACTATTAGGAGTACTTATAATATATTATCCTTAAAAGAACATCTTCTAATTGTTGGTGGCTTGTCTTTTCATTTACCTAACAGCATCTTTTGATGAGTAGAAATAGAAACTTATAATATTGATAATCATGTACTATTTTATCCTTCAGTTGTTAAGGCTATTTTCTTAAAAAAGCATGCTTCCATAAAAAGTCATGAAGTTATTCTCCTATGATTTTCTGTGAAACTTTTATGCATATGGATTTTTAGTTTGGAAATTTTTTATATCTTTTGAAATATACAATAATTTTATTTTCCTGTGATGTCCATTCTTTCTTATTGGGGAGTTAGTAAATAGACCATTTTTTTATCCTGGAATGCTGATATGTATTTTTCCTGACTACTGTTCAATATTCGCCTTTTCTTTAGTTTCAGGCAAATGTATATTATGTCGTTAGTCATAATTTTCTTTATATTTACTTTACTCATGTTGATTTAGTGTTCCTTGAGTGTTTGACTTATTTTCTGTCAGCTTTAGAAAATTCTTCATTATTTTCTATTCAAATATTGTTTCTTCCAAATTAAATTCTCTTCTTCTATAAACCCAATTTTATATATATATATATATATGACATTTTAAAAACATGTCTGTTTTCTTAATGCCTTTTTTGAGTGATTTCCATTCCTACATACCTTAGTAACTTTAGATGGATATCTTATTAATTTGCCAGTTTGCTCTCTGTCCTTGGCTTTACCCAATCTCCTCTATTAATTTCTTTGTCTTTCTTATTGCATTTTTAAATTCTCATGTTTGCAATCAGTATTTTTTGTTTACTGATTTACATGATAACATTCTTTATTTAGTAAAAATTTTCAAATATGTATTTGATGATTATGAAACCTGATAAAAATTCATTGTACTCTGCTTCTTATGATGAAATCCATCATTCTCATCTCAAAACCTGTTGAGTTTATGAGTATCCTCTTTATGAGATTCTTATTCTGATGAAACATTTGCCCTGTTACCTCCAGATTTTGGATTAAGAAATGACTTTAAGAAGAGAGTAAAATTATATTCAATTTACTCATCCTTTCTCTTCTGTGTTTGTTTGTTTACTTATTTATTATTTATTTAGTGATACTTGGGATTGAACCCAGGAGCATTCTACCTCTGAGCTACATCCCCAATCCTACCTTATTTTTTATTTTGAAACAGGTTCTCACTAAGTTGCAGAGTGCCTCACTAAGTTGCTGAACCTGGCTGTGAACCTATGGTCCTCCTGTTTCAGCCTCCCAAGTACAGAGATTGCAAGCTTACACCATCACTCTAGGCTTCTTTTGTGTTTAGCCTTGAAATTCTAGCTCTCTGATGCCTTTAATAAAACATTTAATTTAGAATGTTACTATGAAACTGTTTATGTACTTTTGTCCCTAAGTCCTTTTTTAAATTTTGATATTTTTTTCCAAGCATGGATGTAATTTATAAAAGAACTGGAATGGTTGAATTAAGTTAGAGAGAGATAGCAGAAAAGATTGTATTTTGATAATTTGGAAAGACTAATAAAAAGAGTATAGTATTTTGAATTTATTTGTTTTTAATGAGTTTGCTAATCTATATTACATATAATCTATATAAATATATTTAATTGTCCATACTTCAGATATTCATATCCTGATCAATTCAGTACTGGAGACTGTGTGGCATAACCTACCCAAATCAAGTATATAAAGTAAAGAAATATTATCAGATGGATATTCACATACAATATTTACATCAGTTTTTTAAAATACATGAAGCATATATTTTAAGAATATATATAGGAATTTATAAAACATAAAATCCATTATTATTATTTGCTTATTATTTATGTATTACTATGGTGGTTTTAGAACATGTTTCCATCATTTTTTTACTTCTTCTTTTTTTTTTTTTTTTTTTAGAAAAGTGAATTCTATCCTTTCTTCTTGAATTTTATAAAGCTTGTGACTACATGATCCCCAAGACTATGATAGAAGTTATTCTGTTACTTTCTAAGTTAGGTATAAAAGCCTAACATGGGTTTTACCCCATACTGGAACACTCAGTTTTAGAAAACTGAATCATCGTATAAAAAGTCTGAGTACCCTAAACCTCTTATGTTGTGAAGAAGCCCAAGTCAAATGGAGGGAAAGTCTTTGTACATCATTTCTATTAAAGAATTCCAGCTATGTCTAGTCTCTGAGTCCTCACAGCTCACATGTCAGACTTATAAACATAGAAGCCTCAAGATATTCCAAACTCCAATCATTTAAGTTACTTCTTGTTGTTCTAGTCTTTATAGCTGAGGTTCCAAATACTATGAGGTAAAGGCAAGCTTTCTCTACTGCACTCTATTTAAATAATTGGAAGCTTACAATCATGAGCAAAATAAAATGGTTATTTTCTTTCCATTTGGGGAGTTGTTATCCATGAATAGAAAATTAGAATTTGAGAATGGAACAAAAATCTGGGAGTTTATTAAAAAATGGTTTAGGGACCAAATACATGGAAGCCTGCCAGTCCCTGACGAATATATATGTAAAAGGTAGAAAGTAATTGAGAAACATGCTGCAGGAAGCTGGAGTTAAGGGGACTCTGTCAGATAGAAAATTTGACACCTTTACACCTGTAGTACTCAGGATTGAACACAGGGGCATTTTACCTCTGAGCTACACCCCCAGCTCTATTTTATTTTGAAACAAGGTCTCACTAAGTTTCAGAGGGCCTAACTTGCTGAGGCTGGCATGGAAATTGTGATCCTCCTGTCTCAGCCTCCTGAGTACTGGGATTACAAGTGTGTGCCACCATGCCTGGCTCTCCTAAGGATAGGCCATGGAGAAACTGCTAAATGCTCGATATTCTAAGAATTTTAAGGGCTTTGTCTTACCCCAGTCCCATAAAAGTAGAACTTAAAATAGTGAAAGGTTTAAGTAGAATATATTTGTAGATATGGCTTTTGTCTAATGAATTTTTAATTAAACATAAAAATTGACAATGTTTTAAAACAAATTATACCAGATTGGACTGAACGAGATATAGACAGTAAAAAGTAAAGGTTTTTATATTTCTAAACTTCTATGGGCATTAAACTAAAATGTAAACATGGACCAAGAAGAAAAAGTGTGACTTGTGTGGAGCCACATTCTGGGGATAATCATTTTCAGGGAGCAGACCTGGGTCCTAATCAAACAATTTACATGCAAATATGGCTGCTTTTCAGAATTATTATAGGCTAACAACTGTTAGGTACCTTCTCTTTTCCTTTTTTGGAAAAAAAATATATATCTGTGACATAATTTCACAATTGAATGTCAGATGTGGTGGTGGTTGTAGGAGACAGCCAGATCTAGATGAACAGTAAGTAACCAAATGATTTGAGGAACCCCATTTGTATCTGTATCTGTATCTATATCTGTATCTGTATCTGTATGTGTATCTGTATCTGATTTAAATGATGAGATTCCCAACCATGAGCTTGATCTTAATGCATTCATTGTGAGGCCTTGGAAGACGATGAGTGTACTTAGCTAATGGGATATATAAAAAACATTTATGGTTAGAAGGCACACACTAGTGTAGTTAAAAAAAAAATGACAAAGCATTTGACATTTCTTCCACCAAGAAGTCAAGTCTGTCCTTCAACCTTACATCTGAGTGTACTATGATGCTTTGAAAAATAGGTGGATGTAATGCTATCTGACTCCTGTGGCTGTTATAAAAGATCAAGAACTTTGTTTCCGAGCTAAATTGCTCTTGGATTCCTGAGTGATGATGTAAGAAGTCTGAAGCCACTGTGTCTGAGAAAACCCAAGGCACATTGAGAGGACACATGTAGACACTTTGGTTGATAGTCCCAGCAGAGCGATTGTTAGATTCTTCCCAGCACTAGATGTGTGAGAAAGATGCCTCCAGATGATTCTAGACATAATCAATTAGGGTCACCTGCAGCCATTTGAATCTCCTCAGCTTTTGTAGAAATGAGCAATTCCCATTGTGGCCTATTTGATTTCCTGATGTTCAGGATTCATAAACAAAATAATATTATGAATCTTTTTCTCTACCAAATTTAGAAGAGTTCATGATGCATTACTAAATAAGAAATGGTTTATAATCAGAATAGAACAAACTTAATGTTTATAGCTAAATATAACTATGCACCAAAAACTTATCTATAACTAAAAATAATAAAGAAATTCAAATGGGCTAATTTAATTTGATATATTTCTAAAAATAAATTAATTCTCAAAACACACATTCCACATACAGTGTAGTAGACGAATACTAACACTTTATTATTTATTTTTCTTGAATGATTGTACAATTGTCCTTTCATAAAGTACAATGTCAAATTATTTTATTTCATTTGACTTAAGCCTCTTGGTTACATTTTGTGTCTTTCTTTACTGTTTTCTCAGTAAAAATACATATTACCGTGGTCATTTTCATCATACCAAATTTAATCCTTCTATACTGTGAATTTTACTGGAAGAAAAGTAGGATTTTTTCCCTTTATACTTAGAGAAACATTTAAACATGACTTTAATAGCATATATGGAATAGCTGCTATTTAGCATATCAACAGGTTCAATGCAGTAATTTTTACTGCTAACAGAGTGCTAACAAGATTATAAACACATGTGCTAGCACAGACATCGAAATTGTATTGCTGTACTTGCTTATAATTGGTTATTCAAAAGATCCAGAATATGCTTGTGTGTCTCAGCTACCAAGCACTGGTGTATGTATGTAATTTAGTATCTATAACCACACGAATCCAAAAGCAGATAGTTATGACATTCATGTGCTTTATATTCTTATGGCTTTTCTACATAGTACAAAGCATGTAGTTAGTCAAATCATTTAAAAATTCATTATTATTCTGAAGAGGATTAGCCAAACTTTGTTAAATAGTGTCTAGTCAAATGTTTCTAGTTCTATAATAAGATCATTGCATATATTATCTCATTTAATTCACATAAAATTTTGGGATAGAAATTTTATTACCTCTGTTTTACAGAATAAAAAAGTGATAAATCAAATGACTGCCCAAAAAACAGAATTAGTATGTAAATGTTAAAGACTGTCATCCATGCTTTCTGATTTTTATGCCACATCTCCTTGACAGATAAAATTTTCATTTCTAAGCATTTGCTTTGACTTTTAGCATAAATTATTTAAATATAGGAATAATACTTTGTTCATTACTTGTCGTTAACCTACAGGTCTAATGTTAGAATTTAATGTTTTTTTAATCATAAACTAGTATAATTACATAGTATTATCTAGCACATGATTTTCCTTATGATTCTTGTAATTTTCATGTTCTCTACCAATTGATGCAGATTTATGGTTGCATAATTCTATCCAATGTAGAAACTAAATAAGAATAGAGTGTCATTTTCACTAACTTGAGAATATATTTTTGAAATATTTGTTCTATTTATTTTGGGGAACAAATAAAATGGTAGTGTTGGTAGATGTGAAAAAAATGTATAGTTAAATAAGGACTTATAAAAAAAAAACTGAGACAAAATTTAGAAAGCCCAGAATAGCCAAAGTAGTTCTTAGCAACAAGAACCATTCAAGAGTCATCATAATACCTGACTTCAAACTCTACTACAAAGGCACAGTAATTAAAAAAAACAGCATGGTATTGGCACAAAAACAGACACATACACCAATGGAGCAGAATAGAAGATTCAGAAACAAGCCCACCCACTTATAGTCAATTGATTTTTGAAAAAGGAGCCAAAAAGATAAACTAGAAAAAAGATAGCCTCTTCAACAAATGGTATTGGCAAAACTGGTTAACCATATGCAGGAAAATGGAAATAAACCCCACTTTCTCCCCCTGCACAAGACTCAATTCAAGAAGGATCAAAGATCAGGAAATCAGGCCAGAGACCTTGAAGCTGCTTGAAGAGGGCATAGGACCAATACTTCAACACATAGGCATAGGTAAAACCTTTTTCAACAAGACCCCAAAGGCACAAGCAACTCAAAGGAAAATCAATACATGAGATTGCATTAAACCAAAGAGTTTCTGTGCAGCAAAGGAAAATATCAAGAACCTCAACAGAGGGCCCACAGAATGGGAGAAAATTTTTGCCAGCTACTCCTCTAATAGAGGAATAATATCTAGAATATACAGAGAACTCAAGAAACTTACAGATACAAAAACAAATAACCCAATCAAAAAATGGGCAAAGGATCTAAATAGACACTTCACAAAAGAAGAAATACAAATGGCCAATAAATGTATGAGGAAATATTCAACATCATTAGCCATCAGAGCAATGCAAATCAAAACTACCTTGAGATTTCACCTAACCCCAATTAGAATGGCAATAATAAAAAACACAAACAATAACAAATGTTGGCAAGGGTGTGGAGAAGTGAGACCCTAATACATTGTTGGTAGCACTGCAGATTAGTGCAACCACTTTGGAAAACAGTATGGAGGATCTTCAGATGAATGGGAATGAACCTACCATATGATCCAGCAATAACACTTCTGGGTAACTACCCAAAAGAATGAAAACTATCAGACCGACGCATGTGTATCTATGTTTATAGCTGCACAATTCACAATTGGCAAACTATGGAACCAGCCGAAATGTCCATCAACAGATGAATGATTACAAAACTATGGGATATGTACACAATGGAATTTTAATCAGCCATAAAGAAGAACAAAATCATGTCATTTGCAGGGAAATGGATGGATCTGGAAAACATTATGCTAAGTGAGATAAGTCAGTTACAAAAAGTAAAAAATTGTATGCTCTCTCTAATATGCAGAAACTAGGGAGAAAATGGGACATAAGAGGGACTCTAGACGAAGAGAAACCTTAGATGAGCAAAAAAGTTGACTTATGATGTGGAACATTTCCTCATACATTTATTGGCCATTTGTATTTCTTCTTTTGTGAAGTGTCTATTTAGACCCTTTGCCCATTTTTTGATTGGGTTATTTGCTTTCTTAGCTGTGATTTTCTTGAGTTCTTTGTATATCCTAGATATTAGATCTCTATCTGAAGAGTAACTGGTAAAAATCTCCCACTCTGTAGGCTCTCTGTTTAGGTTCTTGATAGTTTCCTTTGCTGCACAAAAGCTCTTCAGTTTAATGCAATCCCATGTATTGATCTTCCTGAGGGTTGCTTGTGCTTTTGAGGTCTTGTTGAGAAAGTTTTTACCTGTGCCTATGTGTTCAAGTGTTGGTCCTATGCCTTCTTCAAGTA
>PVLC010041480.1:0-13356 GCA_004027655.1 Graphiurus murinus | reverse complement strand
CCGAGGAGGCCATGACAGTGGCCCCAAAGCTCTTGCTTTGTATTTGTTTTTCGGAAGACTCTGGTTTTCCTTGGCTAGCGTGTAATGCCGCTGGGGCCCAGAGACTGCAGCTGAGGCTACGGGGCTACGAGACTATCGTTGCCCTCTTTTGTCATCTTAATCATGCTCTTTTGATTACCAGAGGCCGAGCCCACACCCACTGGTTCAAGCAAGAAAGAGAATTCATTGGCTTGTGTAATTAAGAAATCTGTGAAGGAGGCTGCCTTCAGGTTCGGCACGATCCAGGGGCCGTTCAGTGTTTCAGGGCTCAGTCTCTGCTGCTCGGCTTTGTTTTTGCCCATACTGACTTTGGTCTCGGTGAGCGGCCCTCCACCCCCAATTAACAGGGGTCACAAGACCCCCTGTCTCTAGGAATCGGGAACGAATGAATGATTGATTGGCCTCGTGCCTTCCCGGAGCTGGTGGTTCCCTCGCAGGAGGAGGATGAGCGGTTACACACTCCTGCCGCTGAGCCGTGGCGCGCATAGGCCCGCTGGGCTGCTTGCCAGGCAATTCAGTGGGCTGGGGCCACCGAGAAGTTGTTCAGACAGCCCCCACGGAGCCCCGGCCAGCTGCCGTCCTCCCTCGCCACAGCCGGGCCTCCGCACCAGTTCAGGTCCCAGGCAGGCTCTGCAGCTGTGTGCCCTTGGGCAGCCCGAGGAACCTCTCTGAGCCGCACTTTTCTCTCTCAAGTACTGAGGTAACGCTGCTCACTGCCATACGGAGACCGACTGCAGTGCCCACTTGGGACATGGCACCTCTCAGTTGTTGTTGTTGTTATTATTATTATTATATTTTATTTTCGTACCAGTGATGGAACCTAGGGGCATTCTACCTCTGAGCTACACCCCCAGCCCTATTTTATGTTTTGAAAGAAAGCCTCACTTTCTTTCAAAAGTGGAGGGTCTAAGTAGCTGAGGCTGGCCACGAACCTGCGATCCTCCTTTCTCAGCCTCCCAAGTACTGGGATGACAAGCATGTGCCACCATGCCCGGCCCATCTGGGAATTCTTAATCTGATTGATTGATTGATTGAGGTTCTGGAGATGGACCCTAGGAACATTCTACCTCCAAAGTACACCCCTCCAGCCCTATTGTATTTTTATTTTTGAAACAGAGTCTCACGAGGTTAACAAGAGTCCTAACATTTGCTCAGGCTGTCCTTGAACTTGTGACCCTCCTGTCTTAGCTCACCCCCAAGTACTGGGATCACAGGCGTGCGCCACCACGCCCGGCTCCATTCTGGGCATTTTTAAGCAGCTGCACACGTGCTAATTTCTCAGGGCACAGGCAGCAGCGCCGTCTACACCGGGAGGTGGCAGAATTTTTCTGTAAACCACGAGGGAGTGGATATTTTCAGCCCTGCCGGTCAGACGGTCTGTGTCATAACAGCCCACCTCTGCTGTCGCAGCCGGAAGCCTGCCCTGCACGGTGTGGTGTGGTGTAGCTGCGTGCCAGAAAACTTTATTAACAAAAGCAGGCCGAGGGCCGGATGTGGCCGGGGTCTGTAGTCTGTCACCCTTAGTCCAGGCTGTCATTCCCTTTTTTTTTTTTTTCCTGGTACTCTGAGCTACACCCCCAGCCCTATTTTTTTTATTTATTTATTTATTTATTTATTTATTTATTTATTTATTTATTTGCGGTACTGGGGATGGAACCCGGGGCATTCTACCTCGGAGCTACATCCCCAGCCATATTTTTTATTCTTTATTTTGAAACAGGGCCTCACTAAGTAGCTGAGGCTGACTGCAAACCTGGATCCTCCTGTCTCAGCCTCCCAAGAACTGGGATTACAAGTGTGCACCACTACGCCCAGCTTATTCTTTTATTTTGAAATACGGTCTCAGTTGCCGAGGGCCTGAGTTGCTGAGGCTGACCTTGAGCCTGTGATCCTCCTGTCTCAGCCTCCCAAGTACTGGGACCACAGGTGTGCACCACTGCACCTGGCTTGTTTTTTTGTTTGTCTGTGTGCCGGTGCTGGGGACGGGACCCGAGGTTTCTTGCATGCTGGAGGAATGCACTACCTCTGAGCTACAGCCGCAGCCCTGGTTATTTTATTTTGAGACAAGGTCTCGCTAAGTTGCCAAGGCTGGTGAGCTTCGAACCTGTCTCCGCTTCCCAGGTGCTGAGGTGACAGGCGTGCGCCCCACACCCAGCCGCAGCAGGAGTTTTGCGTGTGTGTACGGCACCACTTTTGTCCTGTAAGCGGGGGCTGCAAGGTGCCCCAAATGAGGCAGCCTGCAGAGAGGCCAGCACACCCCACGGCCTTACCCCAAAACCACATTCCTGGGGGGGGGGGTTCTTGCCCCCCGCCCCATGGTGAGGCGCCAGGCCCTGGCCGGCGGGCGTAAGACGGGACGGTGCTGGGATGAAGTCACGGGCTCCATGCCGGTGCCGAGGACAGCCGGGTGGCCCAGACATGTCATGACAAATGGATCCAGTGTCCCGCAAATAACATTCAGAAATCTGGGAGGCTAGCCGGGCATGGCGGCGCATGCTTATAATCCCAGTACTTGGGAGGCTGAGACCGGAGGATCTGGGTTCAAGGCCAGCCTCAGCTACTTAGTGAGGCCCTGTGTTGAAATAAAGAATGAAAAATAGGGCTGGGGGTGTGGCTCAGAGGTAGAACGCCCCTGGGTTCCATTCCCCAGTACCAAAAAAGAAACCCAGGAGCTCTCCAGCAGCCCTCTTTCTAGGGGATGTTGCTGAGAGGCAGGACCAGGGAGGCAGCAGAGGGACCCCAGAGGCACTGGCTGGCTTTGGCGACGTGGACACCGCCGCGCCTGCGCTAGACGGGTCAGGAGTGAGGGCCGAGGGTGTCCTGTGGTGATCGGTCCTCTCCCCCTCAGAGGACCAGCTGCCCCCCGGCTTCCCCAACATCGACATGGGCCCCCAGCTGAAAGTGGTGGAGCGGACGCGGACGGCCACCATGCTCTGCGCCGCCAGCGGCAACCCCGACCCCGAGATCACCTGGTTCAAGGACTTCCTGCCCGTCGACCCCAGCGCCAGCAGCGGCCGCATCAAGCAGCTGCGATCAGGTGGGTCCCGGGCGGCCGCTGGGGACCTGCGGAGGACGGTGGCGGAGGCGAGACGGGCCTGCTAGGGGAGTGGCAGAGGTCCCGGACCCTCGAGCAGTGACTTCAGGCTCAGCGGATTGTGGCAGGGCGGCAGGGAGGGAGGCAGAGGGATCCATCCCCACGGGGCGTGCCATGTGGGAGCCACAGGAGGTGGCAGGGCGAGAGCTGCTCTTGTGGGTCAGCAGGCCTGTCCAGTGAGGACTTACTGGGGCCCAGGCCCGGGGGGCAGAGGGGAGCCGCTCAAGCGACGGCAGGGGAGGGTTTCCGGGACTGGACAGGGATATCCAGTGGCCGTAGACACGGACGTGATAGGGAGCCACAGGAGGCCGCAGGGGGAGAGTGTCACCAGTGCTGAGGCAGCGAGGGTGGGCCGGGCACCGGCGAGCAGGCGGCGGGGTCTCGGCCGCAGCAGAGCACCCACCTGCCCCATCGGCGAGTCTGTCTGGGCGCTGTGTGTGTCCATCGTCCCTGCTTCGTGTGTCCGTCTGTCTGTGTGTGTCCCCTTGCCGGCCTCTCCTGCTCCCCCGCCACCACCACGCGCGCCCACGTTTGGGGGCTCTCTGCGGGGACGCGCACGGGGCCCTGGCGTCACAGCCACGTGCGCGCCCACGCTGCATCCCTCCCACGTGCGCATGCGCGGGCCAGTGATGTCACTGCCTGCGTGCCCGTTACTGCCCCCCACGTGCGCGTGCGCGGGGAGGTGACGTCACAGCCTGCGCGCCCCGTTGTTCCTGCCGCCCTGCACGTGCACTGAGCCACGGCGTCCTGGCCGTGACGTCAGAGCCTCGCGCGCCCGCGCTGTAGCCTCGCCCGGGTGCAGGAGCGCAGTCTGGACTCTCGCGCAGGGCCCACCCATCCCCGCCGGCCTGTCCCTGGTGCTCGTCTTGGGGACGCACAGGTGACAGCCGTGCAGCCCCGTGCGCTCACGTGTCTCAGCACACCTGCCGCGCTCGGTCCCGGCCCCTCCGTGTCCCGTCCCTGCACAGCCGTGGACCCAGGCGCGGCTGTCTCCCTCTCGACCCCAGGGCCCTGCAGGCGTGGAGCCCCGAGGGTCGGCAACCTTAGCACCGTCGCCTCCCTCCCGGCAGCACCCAGCTCTGGGCAGTCCTCCATTAACCTTCCTGTTCTCTTTTCTTGTCCCTCTGTGTAAACGTTCAGAAACCTTTGGTAAGTCTGACTTCTTCACCACGTCAACAACTAACGTCCCTTCCCTCGCCCCCCTCCGCCTGCCCCTGCCCCCCAAACTAACAGTCACCGTGACAGTAACTGTGACCCACCGCGGGGCATGTGTACTAACGCCCCTCCTCTGCCGAGCTCCAGGGGCTGCAGGGACTGAGCCCGGAAGGAAAAGAGGAAAAGGAAGAGGACCAGGGGTCCCACAGACTCCTAGCGGGTCAGGCCTTTTAAGGGGAGCCTGCTGCGCCCCGATCCTGCACTTCCAGGTTGGGAATTTTCCAGCCGGGCTGGTTCTGGACGCTCCTCACCCCCTTCCCAGCATCCGGCCAGGATGCCCCAGTGAAACTGCTGGGCTAATTCTCACTAAGAGGAGAGTGACTGACAGGGGGGCCCCCATAGCCCTCTCTTTCTCCATGGGAAGCAGATCTAGCTTTAACCACTGAGTGACACGTCATTTCCGCTCCATTGCCGTGGCCAAGGGTAATCTGAGCATCTTGGGCAGCCTTCGGCTACAGTCCTGGTCCCGGCAAAGCCAGCTAGTCTGACCAGAGGGCCGACCCGGTCTCCAGCTTTCCATGGTGCAGGCTTCGGCAAATCCCCATTTGCTCCGGTGGCGCGTGGGCAGAGGGCCTTAACAGGCTGTCTCAGAAGGAAGCCCGGGGCCACAGGAAGTTCAGGCTCAAGGGGCCTGCCGTGCCGCCCAGGGTCCCCCACCCCGGACTCCTTCCTGGCCTCAGTCCAGCCCTCTGTGAAATGGGCCTGGGCTACATGGACAGAGCCGTTTTCTCAGCCAGCGGCCGGCAGCAGCCGCTCTGCCTGGCCTCTCTCCGAATCCCCGTGTCCCAAGAGTGACAGGTCTCCATGGGTATAGGGAAGGGGCCCGAATTTCTCTAGGAAGGATGAGCAGAAGGCGTAAAATACCAGCCGGGAGCCCGCTTCCCTCCGCCTTCTCTGAGCTGCCGTCCTGCCCCGGCACAGACAGACAGACAGACAGACAGACAGACGGACGCCTTTCCTCTTTTCCTTTGGGGGTTGAACAAGGTGTCAGGGGCCCTCTCTGCCTTAGTTTCTCTTCCTGGTTCCTCCTTCCTGGCCTGCGTGTGATATCTCTCCTTTGCTTCTCCGACGCCCTGCCTGGGGCACTAACCCTTCCCGTCCCTTGTCACTAATGACGTTCCCGAGATTCCTCCTTGGCTTCCTGTCCCTCCTCAGTCCAGGCTGAAAAGCAGCCCCTTGGTGGACCCCCGAGAAGGAAAGAAGGAAGAGGGTTCATGAGCCCCCCTCTCCCACCCAGAGAGAAGGCAGCCCCTAGGGCCGGGCCTGTCAACAGACCCCCCCCATCCCTCTGAAGCTCCAGTCCCCTCTGACCCTGGAGGTTCCCGCCTCCCAGGAGGACCCCGGCCCCCACGGCCTGCGGGGCTCTGGCCCAGCTGCCGGCTCGCCCTCAGCTCTGATATTCACCTGACTCTCTCTGCTTCCCTTACAGAAAGCACTCCGATCCGAGGTAAGAGGGTCGCTCCTCTCCTGCCCCCGCCCCAGGCCCTCGCCACCTGAGTCCTCCCCGCCGCCCTGCCCGGCGTCCATCCAGTGTTTCTGTGTCTGTCTGTGGCCAGGGTGCCGAGTGTGACAGTGGGTGACTCTCAGGCTGTGAGGAGGGGGCACTGCCTCCTGTGCCCACCCAGAGCCCTGGGAGCTAGGTGAATGGCCACCGGTCCACGAGTCCTCCGCCATCTGCACATCTGTAAAAGGAGCTAGGGGGAAAGTTCTGGATCTCTCTGCTGTGTGACCTAGAGCAGGCTTCCTAACTTCTCTGGGCCTCCACAGCTGGCCCTGTCTGACGGCTTTCACAGAGCCTTACGGTCAGGGGAAAGTAGGAAGTGGACTGTAGAAAGCCTTTCTCTGCAGTCCCCAAAGAACCAATCTGAGGGTTCCAGTCACTTCTGTGGGACCCCATGAACAGTGCTCCTAAGCTGAAGTGAATCCAGTGCCGTGGATTCTGGTGGAAGCCCGTGATTCAAACACACTTGGGGGTATCCAGCCATCTTCATTTATGCAGTCACTGGGCGCGTGGGGCCAGGCCCTTCACCCAGAGAGACGGACAGATGTTCACTCATTTTTATTTTCTTATGCGAATGAGGACTTTTGCCCAGGCCTGTGATTTCAAACATACTTGTGGAAACCGTTGCCTTCTGTGTCACTCGCAAACACTCAAGTATTTTATGGAGGCCAGTAATTGCAAACACACTTAGCTTTACTGGGAAAATGAGACTGTATTCCAGGCTTGGAATTTCCTTGGGGAAATCTTGGCCTCATTTTTATTAACTTACATTTATTAACTTGTAATTTCAAATATTCTTGAGAAACTTTTTTTTTCCCCTATGTTCACAGGAAGTGAAGTGTTTGATTAAAGGGCCTGTGATCTCAAATTTACTGGGGAGAAATCAACCCTATTTTCATATACCTATGGGCACCAAGACCCAGAATTGTGTCCTATGGTTTTAAGTATGCCTGAGGAAATTAGGGGGATTGAACTCAGGGGCATTCTACTTCTGAGCTCCACCCCTAGCCCTATTTTTTATTCTTTATTTTGAAACAGGGTGTCACTAAGTTGCAGAGTGCCTCACTAAGTAGCTGAGGCTGGGCGAAAACCCAGATCCTCCGGTCTCAGCCTCCCAAGTACTGGGGTTACAAGCGTGCGCCACCACGCCCGGCTCTCTTTATTCACTCTTAACCAACAAGTTGGGTTTTGGGGGGTTTTTTGTTTGTTTGTTTTCTTTTGGTACTGGGGATTGAACACAGAGGCATTCTACCTCCGAGCTATGCCCCCAGCCCAATTTTATTTATTTGGAAACAGGGTCTCACTAGGTTGTTGAGAATCTCACTACTTGCTGAGGCTGTCCTCAAACCTGTGATCCTCCTGTCTCAGCCTCCCAAGTACTGGGGTTACAAGCGTGCACCACCATGCTCAGCTCCAACAAGTTATTTGATCTGGGCTTGTGATTCCAAATACACTTGGGGTATTTCCACTTCAACTTTATATGTGAGTTATAAAGTGACTTTCAGACAGACCTCTGATTTTCAAACACCTTTGACAATTCAGTATAATCCTCACGTACCCATGAGCTTTGTGGAGTTGGGTGCAGGACCATAATTTCAAACACACTTGAGGGAAGTTTGTTCAGTAGCTCAGGAGCACTGGGAGCTTGAGCCCAGACCTGTGATTTTCACAGGTGATTGCACTCAGACGAGTGTGTTCAGATGACTTTACTTGGGGAGGTCTTGATCCAGGCCTTCGATTTCAAACACACTTGATGCGTATCCACCTTAGCTGCAAAGAGCCTGATCCCAACACCCTTGAACTCAGACCCATGTTAATTTACTCATGGGCACTGGTTGAAACCAGCAAAGCAACCACCAGCTCCCTGAGTTTGCACACTATTGATGACAGTCCCCAAGGCCCCTGAATCTCTCCCATGACTGATACAGGTGGCCGACGTCAAAGCACCCTTCCCCTTGCCTGGAGAACATAGCTTTTCACTTTCTCAGACATACCTGCCCCGCACACGCTGCCTCCCAGTTAGTTCAGTCTGGGGGCGCAGGCGTGGGGCCAACTCCTTTTACAGTACAGGCGCAGGATCCATTCGCTGGGGAATCCCGTGCTCCGGGCTGGGTTTGGGGTGGGCCCCTACAAACCAGGCGAGGCGGCCAGGCTATCACTCACACCACCTTGGTCTCCCTCTCCGCCTGGCCAGAACAGGAGACAGGCCAGACGGGCATCTGGGACAGCCTCCCCGGCCCACCTTCCCCCAGGGCCTCGCCCTAAATGGCCACGTCCTGTCCCTCTCCCCTCAGGGGCCCTGCAGATCGAAAGCAGCGAGGAGACGGACCAGGGCAAGTACGAGTGCGTGGCCACCAACAGCGCGGGCGTGCGCTACTCCTCGCCCGCCAACCTCTACGTGCGAGGTAGGGACCGACGCGCCCACCCCGGCTTACAGCCTCTGGGCTCCCCCGTTTCCCCCCGCACCCGAGCAGGAAGGCCCCTCCCCGGGGCGGCGGTGGGCCGCGGAGCGAGGCAGCATCCCTCTCTCGGGACCTGTTTCCTTGCCTGTGAAAAATGGAGGGTGCTTCAACCGCGCCCCCTGGCGACGGATGTCTGCGCTGCAGCCGCGCTGGCGGAGGCGCGCCGAGGGGCGGGGCAGTGGGCGGGGCGAGGAGGTGGGCGGAGTCCGTCTTGGGCCCAAGGGCGGGCCGGGGGAGCCTGCAGGCCAGTGCCCCGCCCACCCCGCCCCTCCCCCAGATGGCTCTCGTGGTGTGTCGTGCCTTCCCGTGTCTGTGTGGCTTCGCTTCTCCAAACTCTGTGGCCTCGTAGCACCCCGCTTCACTGCCCCCCACCCTGTCCAGCGCCCTCGGTGTGAAGAGTTGGGGAGGGGTCCTCGAGGCGCCCCTGACCCCTATCCCTGCCCGCTGGCCCCAGAGTCCGGGGCTGCCCTTCTCCTCTTAATGACCTCCGCAGAGGACACACGCCGGCCCATAGGAGAGATGCGCGCCTAGGGCGTGGCGGTTCCCAAACCCAGCCAGGCACGGCACCCTCCCACTGGGAAGTCACCCAGTCACCGCCAGAAGCCCAATGTCCTTGCCCAGAGACCCCCACCCCTCCACCCCAAGGACCTTGGTGTCCCCGAACCCTCTCCCCTCCCTTGGCTGTCTTGGGTCTTCCCAAGTGTTAATCCTCTTCCTCTTCCCTGCCTCCTCTTCCACGCCCTGCCTCCTGGTGGCCATTGCTGGTCAGATGCCTGGTAGAAAGAAACAGCCTCCATCGGCACTGTGCACTCTGTCTAAATTGACCCGACCACATCCCTCGCCAGGCCTCAGTTTCCCCCTGTGCGATGCACCAGCCCCTTGTCATTCTGCACCACAGAAGCTGGGCGTCTCCTCTCCCCGCAGACCCTCACCCCCCCCCCTTTGTCCCCAGCAACCACGAATCCCACCAAGCGACTCCTTTAGTCCTGGGTTCCTGTCTTCTCTGCGGCAGCAGCGGAGGCTGTGGAGGGAGGCCCGGGCCGGGGGCGGGGGCGGGCGGGCGGGCAGGGGCTCCGCGGATCCGCCGCGGTACTCTGGTGAGTGATAAGTGCCCAGGACTCCTACAGACTGGTCTCCGTCTAACTTGGTTGTTTCTCTGCCAACACCTGGGAGTGGGGGGTGTAAGTCTGATAGGGCTCGAGAGAACCGCAGGTGGGGGACTGGGGTGGGGCGGGCCTGGAGTTGGGGGTGCAGAAGAGAAGGGAGGGGTCCTCCGAGTCCTCAGCCCCCCAGCCTGGACCTCCGTCCTTTAGGGGGCTGTCGAGGGCGGGGGCCAGCCCTCCCCACCTTTGCCTGGGTGTCAGGCCCCTCAAATCGGATTTAAAGAGCAAATGGAGAAAGGTGAATGTCAATGTTGTATGTCCAGGGGCAGAGCAGAGGAAAGAAAAGTAGTTGTAATAATGATAATTATTATTAAAAGGTCATGACTGTTCTTTTTCTTTTTTAATTTTAATTTTTGTTTTTTGGTTTAAAGAAAAAAAAATGATCGCAGCCTTGTAGCCTTGGGAAGTCCTCTTTTTACTCTCTGTATTTCCCCTATTTTTTTCTCTTTTCCCCATGTCATTGTGTTCCGCATCAAACCCCCTTTACATCCCTCAGAGCTTCGAGAAGGTTGGTGTGTTTTTTTCTTTTTTACTTTCTTTACCCACATTTTTACATTTCTGGAAAAAAAAAAAAAAAGATGACGCGCACACATGACACTCAAGACACACCTAGACACTGCGCAGACACGCACACAGAAAAAAGAGAGAGAGATGAACTAAAACCAAAACAAAACAAAAATGGAATGTTGGATAATAAGCACAAAGCAAACAGACAACAACCACCACCAAAAAAAAAAAACCGCCAAGTGAGAGCAAAACCCAGAAAGACACAAAAATCTGAGCCGCGCCCAGCCGGCCGAGGGCCGGCGCACACATGCTTGCATTGTGGTCGCCTCTGCATCCGTTGGTAATGTCGTTGCTAAGTTTTTTGCACTCCTCGTCGTCATGGTAACTTGGGCCTGATGCATGCTGGGAGAATGTCAAAATTTCTCTGCATGCCACTCGTTGATTTGGTGAATTCCCAACGCCTTCTGTTGGAGTGTTTTCTTGTCTTCTTTTTTTTTTTTCTCTTTTAATTTTTCTTCTTTTTTTTAAAATTTTTCTTTTGTTTATTATTCTTTTTAATTCATTTTGTTTTTGGGGGAAAAATCGGTTCGTTTCTTCCCTGGCCTCCGCCCCCCTCTCTCCCCCAAAGCGGATTGTCTTTGGTTATGTCTTGTTTCTGTGCTACTTGGTTTCGGTTTCTTGGGCTGAGCTGTTCTGTGGTGGTTCAACACATGCATTGTGATTTAAAAGCCAGTGTTCCTGTCCCACCATACCTGTCCACCTGGGAGGGGAGAAGGGGTCCCACAGCTGGCATGTTGGGGCAGAAAGTGGCCGCCTAGGCTTAGTCACACAGCACAGGTGTTTGTGGGCTGGCTGAGGCCAGAGCCTGGGACCGGGTGGGGAGGACATCCCAATTTGCGTGAGCACCTGGGCCACGTTCTCCAGAGCTGGTGCCGCTGGGCCCCTCCAGGGCTTCCACCTTGGAGGGGAGCTTAAAGCAGATATTTTCCAGTTATTCTGCCTCAGCATAAGGCTACTCCCTCACTCTTCCAAATAACCAAAACAAACAAAAAACAAACAAACAAAAAAACCCCAGGCATAAGAGAGGTATAGGAAGGGGCACCAGAATTCGGAGTGCTCATTCAGTATGGCGATTTGTCCAAGAACGGTTTTAGCAGTCAGCTGGAGGGGGCACGGGGCAGCATTAGCACATCCTCCCGGGCAGTGCGTGCTTGGCACACAGCGCTAAAAAATGACAACTGGAGCCAGGCGTGGTGGCACACACCTGTAATCCCAGTCCTTGGGAGGCTGAGACGGGAGGATCGCAGGTTTGCAGCCAGCCTCAGCAACTTGGTGAGGCCCTCTGCAACTTAGTGAGACCCTGTTTCCAAAAAAAAAAAAAAAATCGGGCTGGGGGTGTAGTTCAGAGGTAGAATGCCTCTGGGTTGAGCACCCCACGGGGTGGGGGACTAATAGGCGGTGTGATGGCTTAATGCATCCTGGCTGGGCACAAACTCACAGCTGCCCATCTAAAGAACAGAGCATGCCAGACTTCAGAAGAAGTACTTGGCCAGTCATCCGGCCTGGAGTGCTGTGCCTCCGCCTCCCGGGCCGTATTGGCTGCTCCCCGTTCCCCCCTTGGGCTCTGGGCCCAGTCACAGGTGCCTTTTGGCCAACAACAAAGCATGGCCACTTTCTGAGTTACCCTAGCATCAGAGCTGTGGAATCCCAGAGAAAACCCAGGGGAATTTTGGACACAGCCTCTCCCCCGCTCTCTGTCTCCCTACTCTCTCTCTCTCCTGTTCTTTTTCTGCGCTCTCTCTCTCTCACTTTCTCTCTCTTCTCTCTCTCTCCTGTGACCCTTCAGAGATGCATGCCCCCATCTTTTCCCTCCCCAAGAAAAGGCAAGCCCTTGAGAATCTCCTACCAACTCCAAATAAAAAGCAGCCCTTAACCAAATATTCATCTAGTTTTCTAACCACAGCCCCCAGTCACTACCCAGCTGAGGGCAAAGGCCAGGCTGCAGCTCGCCCTCCTCCCCCAACTCCCCATCGTTGAGTCCAAAGGCAAGCTGGCCAGAGGACGTTAGACGCCAGAGGAAGGGGTTATTTCTCCTGGCTCCTTCCCCAGCCAGAGTGACAGATGCCAGGCTGACGCTCAGGGAAGCCCCCCAAAATGGAGAACAAAGGTCTCCCAGCCCCTCCAGCCCCCAAAGCTAGGTCCTGCTGAGTTGTAGGCAAGGGGACAGAGGTCTCTGAACGTCACTTGGTTCTGGGTGCAGTACTGCTTGGTGATCGGAGTAGAGGTGTGAGTTGTACCTTCCTCTGTGCCAGCCCCGTCCCTGGCTCGTCACAGGACCTGGGCTAGTCTTTTGACCTCCCCAAGTCCCGTTCCCTCCCGAATGACTAAGATCCTGGCTGTGCCCAGCTCCCAGGGTGGCAGTGGGGGGCTGCATTGAGCTGAGATGCCCGAGGGGGCCTTGGAATGAAGTAGAGAGTTGCCCTGGAAGGATTGCTGTCTCTAGAGAAAGCCCGAGGGAAACTCGGGTCAGAAAAGGACCTCACAGGCCGCTGTGGATGAGAGGGTGTATGCAGAAGTGCTTTGAAGCACCTCACCAGGCGCTCTACCTTTGGGCGAAGCCCCAGCCCCTTTTATCCTATTTATTTATTTTATTATGAAACAGGGTCTCGCTGAGTTGCCGAGAGCCTCCCTAAGTTGCCGAGGCTGGTCTCAAACCTGCAATCCCCCTGTCTCAGCCTCCCATCCCAAGTCCTGGGATGCCAGGCGTGTGCCATCGCGCCCAGATGGTTTCTTGCCCCTGCTCCTTTTCTCCCTTGCCTGCTTAAAACCAAAAGCCTTCGAGACGTGGGCGAATACGGAGCGGGCCTTGGCAGCTGGACCAGCAGCGTGGTGCCGTTGTGGCAAGATGCTGAGGCCCTAGCTCCAGGGTGACGCCCACCTGCTCCTAGGAGAACGTGAAGCCAGATGAGGTGGGGGAGCTTCCCGGTCCAGGACTTAGGCCATCTTTGGCATTTTGGAGGTCAGAGGGACTGGAATCTTTCTTTGTTTTTTTGTTGTTGTTTTGGGGGGGGGTGCTGGGGATTGAACTTGGGGGCATTCTGTCTTCAAGCCACACCCCCCAGCCCTATTTTTTATTTTTTTATTGTGAAACAGGGTCTTGCTAAGTTGCTGAGGGCTTCGCTAAGTTACAGAAGCTGGCCTCCAACCTGCGATCCTCCTATCTCAGCCTCCCAAGTCCTGCAATGTCAGGTGTGTCACCCCCTGCCAGGACTGGAACACTTTAACCAAGTCTCCAGTTTGAGCTGAATAATCAGGATTTGATGTCTCAAGTGCCCCAGGAGCTTGGGTTTCCTTCGGAGCCCTGTGACTTGCCCC
>PVLC010041479.1:0-13356 GCA_004027655.1 Graphiurus murinus | reverse complement strand
CTGATCTTTATACCACCCCTGCAACAATCCTAGGGTGTGAGTGGTGTTTTACCCATTTCACCGCTGAGGAAATTGAGGCTCAGAGAAGACACGAGCCTGCAGCAAGTCACAGGGTCAGTAAGCAGGGGGCAGGACAAGCTTCTAGGGACAGAATGCCGTATCCCTGACTCCAGACTGCCTTCTGTTTCTGAAGACCATAGCTGGCCTTCCCCAACCCCTCTCTCTCCCTCAATCCCCCTTTTGGTAACACAGATTTGAGAACAACCTCAGCAACCTTGCAAAACCTGTTTAAAAATAAAAATGAAATAAATTAGGGCTGAGAGCATAACTCAGAAGTAGAATACCTTTGGGTTCATTTCCCAGTCTGCTCCTCCCCTCAAAAAAAAGACGAAAAATAGAACTTCCATACGACCCACTTACACCATTCTTGGAGATCTTCCCAAAGGAACTAAAGTTGGAATATTATAGGGATAGATGCTTACCCACATTTATAGCAACACAATTCTCAATAGCTGAATTCTGGATCTAGACTAAGTGTCCCTCAACAGATTGAATGGGGAAAGAAAATGTGGTACACACACATAACGGAGTTTTATTCAGCCATAAAGAAGAACACAAGCATGTCATTTGCAGGAAAATGGGCAGATGGAACTAGAGACTATTATGCTAAGCAACATTAGCAAGTCCCAGGAAGGGAAGGACTATATGTAGGAGGTAGCGAGAAACTGGGGAACGAAAAGTTCAGATAAATAGGGGGAGATACCAGTAGCAGAGTGGAAGGTGATTTGGGGAGGTGAAAGGGGACCTTGATGAAGAAAACAGTTCAAATAACCCTATGTTCATCTATGAAGCTATTGATACCAATTTTAATCCTAGGTACGGGGGAGAGCAAGTGAAGTGGGGGCAGGAGGGAAACACAATGAATCCCGCGTGAATGTCTGGTTCTGCCACTCTGAACCTCGTTATGATGTATAACTACAGTGTACCAGTAAATAAATAAATAGGTATATAAAATCTCAGAGGTAGCATGCGCCTGGCCTTAACCCCCAGTACTGAAAAAAAGAAAAGAAAAAGAGGTGATTTGGGGGCCTTTGCCGGCATCCTTGTCATGAGCTTGACTGTTTTTGCAGCTGATACTGATTTACCCCCTTCTCGTGGCCCAGGCCTTCTGCTCTATTTGCATAATCTCTTCTGGGGGGCTTCAAGAAGGGGTGCAAATTGCACAGAGCAAGCTGTAGAGCCAGTATTTGAGCCCAGATAGTCCAGCTCCTGGGGTCAATCCCCATCCCTCCCGCCCCACACCCACACACTCACAGCCTTCGTTTTCCAGACCACAGAGAGGAAATCCCTTAGAAGGGGGAAGGGAAAAGCAAAACTTCCAGTGTGGCAGTGGTAGGGCAGAACTGAGTAACCGGCCAGTGGTGGGCTGAGCGTGATGTTTGTCTTTGCATGCAGATGGCCCTGAGCCGGTGGACATCACCAGGGCCTTTGTGTCTAGTAGGGTCAGCACCATTGAGGTGAACTTCAACTCCAGCCTGACCTTGTCATGTTGGGCCAAGTACAAGCCAGGTGCTGAGTCTCGCCGGTCCCTTGAGCGCTCCGACTGGGAACATGCCAGGTGCAGCTGATCATCAAGACCTGGGAACACCGGGCATCGACAGCCGCACAGCCTCAACCCACTAATCGGCATGGCCACTCCGCCTTGGTGCTGGTCAAGGTGGTGGGTGAGTATTTCCAGTACCTGTGCCCTGGGGATGCATGTGGCCTTTCCCCTTCTGGGCCCAGTAGCCCTCCCCAGCCGGGGTCTGGACAGTGACAGCTTGTATTCTGCATGGGCAGGTCCTGGCCCAGAGCCCTTGAATTCCAGCCCCTAATGCACAGGCTGTGGTCTGTGCCTTGGCAAGCTCTCCAGGCTGTTCCAAGCCTCAGGGCTTTTTTTACCTGTAAATGGGGAGAGGTGAGCTGGGTTGTCCCCGCAACAGGCTTTAACCTCCCAGTCCCGGAGCACCAGTGCGACCTCCTGGCCCCAAAGCAATCTGACATCCCAGCCCCAGAGCACCAGTCTAACCTACTGGCCCCAAAGCTGTCTGACCTCGAGACCCAAGAGCACCAGTCCAACCTCCCGGCCCCGGAGCACCAGTCTGACCTCAGGGCCCCAGAGCACCATTTCAGCATCCCGGCTCCTCTGGAACATCAGCCACAACTGCCAGCCCTGGGGTACCAGCGCCACCTGCCGGCCACGAGGTACCAGAGCCAACTCTTGGCCCCAGAGCACAGTTCCGACCTCCTGATTTCCGAGCAGTCTGACCTCCCGACTCCGGAGCACCAGTCCGACCTCCTGACTCCGGAGCACCAGCCCAGCATCCCAGCTCCAAAGCATCAGCTCCACATGCCAGCCTTGGGGTACCAGTACCACCTGCTGTCCACGGGGTACCAGCACCACCTCCCGGCCCCGGGGTACCAGCCCTACCTGCTGGCCCTGAGGTACCATCCTGGCCTTCCGACTCCAGGGCACCACTCCGACTTCCCAGCCCCGGAGCACCAGCCCTACCTGCCAGCCGCAGAGCACCAGTCTAACCTACCTGCCCCAGAGCACCAGCCTAACATCCTGGCTCCACCTGCCAGCCTTGGGGTACCAGCACCACAAGCCGGCCATGACGTACCACTGCCACCTCCCAGCCCTGGGGTACCAGCCCTACCTGCCAGCCCCAAGGTACTAGCCCTACCTGCCGGCCCCCGAAGTACCAGCGTCCCCTGCCAGCTCTGAGGTATCAGCCCTACCTGTTGGCCTTGGGGTACCAGCTCTACCTGCCGGCCCCGGGATACCAGCCCTACCTGCCAGCCCCAGGGTATGGGCCCGGCTTCCCGATTCCAGGGCACCAGTCCAACCTCCTGGCCCTGGAGCGCCAGTCTGACATCCCGGCTCCGGAGCACCAGCCCGGCCTCCCAGCTCTGGAGCACCAATCTGACATCCCAGCCCCGGAGCACCAGTCCAAACTCCTGGTCCCAGAGCTGTCTGACATCCCAGCCCCAGAGCACCAGCCCTGGAGCAGTCTGACCTCCCAGCTGGCCCCAAAGCACCAGTCAGACCTCCCAGCCTCGGAGCACCAGCCCTGCCTGCCAGCCCCAGGGTACCAGTCCGAACCCTCGGCCCCAGAGCACCAGCCCAGCATCCTGGCTCTGGAACATCAGCCACACCTGCCAGCCCTGGAGTACCAGCACCAACTCCTGGCCGCAGAGCACCAGTCCGACCTCCTGGCCCTGGAGCAATCTGACCTCTCGGCCCGGAGCACCAGCCCAGCTGGCCGGCCCCGGAGCTCCAGTCCGACCACCCGGCTCTGGAGCACCAGTCCGAATTCCCGGCTCCGGAGCATCAGCTCCACCTGCCAGTCACGGGGTACCAGCCCTACCTCCTGGCTGTGGGGTACCAGCCATACCTGCTGCCCCGAGGTATCAGCCCTACCTGCCGGCTCCGGGGTACCAGCCTGGCCTCCCGACTCCAGGGCACCGGTCCGACCTCCCTGCTCCAGAGCAAGAGTCGGACCTCCCGCCCCAGAGCACCCGCCCTGCCTGCCGGCCCTGGAGCACCAGTCCCACCTCCCAGCTCCAGAGCACCGGCCCAGGATCCCGGCTCCTCCGGAGCATCAGCTCCACCTGCCAGACCCAGGGTACCAGCGCCACCTGCCTGCCACGGGGTAACGGCGCCACCTTGCAGCCTCGCGGTACCAGCCCTACCTCCCAGCCCCGGAGTACAAGCCCTACCTGCTGGCTCCAGGGTAAAAGCGCTACCTGCGATCCCTGAGGTACCAGTCCTACCTACCTACCGGTCCCAGGGTACCAACCCTACCTGCTGGCCCCACAGTACCAGCCCTACCTGCCAACTCCGGGTCACCAGTTCGACCTCCCAGCTCTGGAGCATCCCGGCTCCGGAACATCCACCACACCTGCCGGCCCTGAGGTACCAGCACTACTTGCCAGCCCCGGGGGTACCAGTCCTACCTCCCAGCCCCGAGGTACCAGACCTACCTGCTGGCCCCAGGGTACCAGCCCTACCTGCAGGCCTCGTGGTATCTGTCTGCTCCGGGGTACCAGCCCTACCTGTCAGCCCCCAGGGTATAAGCCGGGCCTCTTGACTCGTGGAGCACCAGCCCAGCCTCCTAGGTCTGGAGCACCTCCCAGCCTCAATGCACCAGTTCGACCTCCAGGCCCTGGAGCAGTCTGACCTCCCAGCCCCGGAGCATCAGTCAGACTTCCCAGCTTTGGAGCACCAGCCCTGCCTGCCAGCCCTGGAGCACCAGTCCGTCCTGGCCCCGGAGCAGTCTGACCTCCCAGTTCCAGAGCACCCATCCGACCTGCGGGCTCCAGAGCACCAGCCCAGCATCCTGGTTCCAGAGCATTAGCCCCAACTGCTGGCCCTGGGGTACCAGTGCCACCTCCCGGCCCCAGGGTACCAGCCCCACCTGCCGGCTCTGGGGTACGAGCCCTATATGCTGGTTCTGGCGTCCCAGCTCTACCTGCAGCCCCAGGATACCAGCCTTACCTCCCAGTCCCGAGGTACCAGCCCTACCTGCCGGTCTCAGGGTACCTGCCTGCTCTAGGGTACCAGCCCTACCTGTCAGCCCCTGGGGTATGAGCTGGGCCTCCCGACTTCTGGGCACCAGTTCGACCTCTCGGCCCCAGAGCACCAGCCCAGCCTCCCAGCTCTGGAGCACCAGAACACTAGCCCAGCATCCTGACTCCAGAACATTAGCCGCACCTGCCGGCCCCAGATCACCAGTCTGACCTCCCAGCTCCGGAGCACAAGCCCAGCATCCTGGCTCCGGAGCATCAGCTCCACCTGCCAGCCCTGGGGTACCAGCTCTACCTCCTGGCCCTGGTGTACCAGCCCTACCTGCCAGCCCCGGAGTACCAACCCTACCACGAGCTCCAGGGCACCAGCCCGACCTGCCGGCACAGGTTTACCAGCCCAGTCTCCCAACTCCAGAGCACCAGTCCAACCTCCTGGCTCGAGAGCACCAGCTCTGCCTGCCGGCCCCAGAGTGCCAGCTCAGCCTTCCAGCCCCGGAGCACCAGTTTGACCTCCAGGCCCTGGAGCAATCTGACCTCCCGGCCCCAGAGGACCAGCCCAGCATCCCGGGTCCGGAGCATCAGCGCCAGAGTACCAGTGCCACCTGCTGGGCATGGGGTACCAGCGCCACCTCCTGGCCTTGGGTTACCGGCCCCAGGGTACTAGCCCTACCTCCCAGCCCCGAGGTACCAGCCCTACTTGCTGGCCATGGGGTACCAGCCCTACCAGCCAGCTCCAGGGTACCAGCCCCAACTGCCGGTTCCAGGGTACCAGCCCTAACTGCTGGCTCTGGGGTACCAGCACTACCTACCGGCCCTGGGGTACCAGCACTACCTGCCAGCCCCGGGGTACCAGTCCTGCCTCCTGGCCCCGAGGTACCAGCCTTACCTGCTGGCCCCGGGATACCAGACCTACCTGCCGGCCCTGGGGTACCAGGGCTACCTGCCGGCCCCAGAGTACCAGCCCTATCTGCCAGCCCAGGGGTACCAGCCCCACCTACCGACTCCGGGATATCAGCCCTACCTGCCATCCCCGAGGTACGAGCCTGGCCTCCCGACTCCAAGGCACCAGTCTGACCTCCCAGCCCTGGAGCACCAGTCTGACATCCTGGCTCCGGAGCACCAGCCCGGCCTCCCAGTTCTGGAGCACCAATCCGACCTCCTGACCCTGGACCACCAGCCCAGCCTGCTGGTCCTAGAGCACCAGCCCGGCCTGCCAGCCCCGGAGCACCTGTCCAACCTCCCTGCCCCGGAACACCAGCTCAGCATCCCGGCTTCAGAACATCAGCCACACCTGCTGGCCCCGGGGCACCAGCGCCAACTCCTGGCCAGGGAGCCTCTTTCAAAGGTAGATTCATAGCCACAGCTGGGCATGGCAGTACACACTTGGAGTCCCAGTACTTGGGAGGCTGAGACAGGAGGATTGCAGGTTCTAGGACTGCCTCAGAAACATACTGAGAGTCTCAGCAACCTAGCAAGACCCTGTTTCAAAATTAAAACATGAGAAGAGATTGGCTGTAGCTTGGAGATAGAATGCCTCTATGTTCAATCCCCAATACCACAAAAAGAAAGAAGAAGGAAGGAAGGAAGAAAAGAAGAAAGGAAGAATTGAAGGAAGGGAAAAAGAGAGAAAGGAAGTGTCGGGGGCCTAGTCCGGCCAGCTAGACCTCGCCTCTAGATGGCGTCTGGCAGAGTGCCAGAAGCAGCTGCAGGTGGAAAACATTCTAGGGCTGCCCCACGCCAGAGCGCATGCACTAGCATGCCCAACTCGTGGCCGGCCCAGGTGAGAGCTGTATGAGACGCCTCGTGGCTTAGGCCCTGCGTGGCTTTAAGAGCCTCCACCTCTCGCCCAGTGGTTGTTGTTGTTGGGGAAAGGCTGGCTGGGTTGTTGCTGGAGTGGGTTGCTGGGGAAGTTCTGGGAGGAAAAGTTGTGGGTTGCTAGTGGAAGACGGATTGCTAGAGAGAGGGGTTATTGAGAGTCTGTTGGAAAGGCACTGTTTGGAGAGACGACTTCTGTGCTGTGTTTGTTACTGCTTGTGTAGTGCCCTTGATCCCAGAGAGAGAGAGAGATATAATAAAGAGAGGTTCGAACCAGCAACATTCAGGCAGCGTCTTTATTGGGGCCTCATGGTTGAGGGTTCAGCCTGGGGCACCCGATAAGTGGTGGCCCGTACGGCGAACCCTCGAAACCCGAGAAGCCGGGGCCCCGATAGGAAGAAAGAAAGAGATAGATAGAGAAAGAAGGAAGGAAGGTAAGAAAGAAAAACGGGTTGGTTGAGCAGAGGCCTTATGGAGATTCTTTTGTCCCTGGCTGAGTTCACCCCTCCCCACCACGCACTTCATGACCCTCCCCCCTCCCCCCCCTCCTGCAGGAAGGAAGCTCCGCCCATCCTGATGCTCAGCCTCAAGCAAACCTTGGCTGCTCTTCTCAGTTCCCAGTGCCCTTGCCCAGCACACAGAACCCAGCGGGGTAGGCGATGGGGAGGATCTGCACATGCGCAGGCCACCTCCTGTCCTCAGCTACATCATCTGCAGGGCTGCGTGGAGCCACATGAAGTGCAGGTCCCCGCCTGGCCTGCAGGATCCTCCTTCCTCAGTGTCTGGCCAGAACCGGGAGTGGCTGTCCCTGGGTCTCATGTGAAGGCGGGCCCTGCCCTGCACCACACTCAAGCCGGGCTGTGGAAGGTGAACTCTGAGGCGCTCACACCACAGGCCTGGAGTGAGAAAGGGTTAGGAGTGAAGGACACATAGAGACCCGCTGAGAGGCGAGTTTATCATGAGGGGCTGCAGACCTACAGGAGGGCGAGGAAACAGATTTTCCTCACAGAGCAATGACAGCACTGTCCTGGGCTGTGATGGGATGCTTTACTTGGATGTGGAGGTGAACTTCTCATGGAATGAATGGCATGCCCAGAAAGGTTAGGTTTGATTTATTTTACATGTATGTACGATCTCACGGTGGTGGCAGCATATTTCATTGAAAGCATTGGCAGGAGCAGTAGTTGCTATAGGGAAGTTCCTCAGTCAGTACTACTAAGCTCAGCCAATACATGTGTTTAGCACTGTACTGAAATTTAATTTTGTTTGGTCACTGAACTAGACAATCATGCCTATCAATATCCTTTGAAAAAAATCATTCAAGATTTTCTTAAAGTGAAGTGACTTGTTTTGCCGGTTTCAAAAACGTACATTTGAGTAAAATGACAGGAAACTGATATAACTTCACTAACATGTATCATCATACGCGTTCACAAGCTATAAGTTGTGTGACCAACTCCTCTAGGCCAGTTTCAAATGGTCAGGACACACAGCTCCTGGGGGATGTAGATCTTCCTTGTGCCTGATAACAACTCACATTTTTATACACTTTTATTTGGTGCATTGTAATTGTGCATCATGTGAGGTCTGGAGTGACGGGAACATCACTGCACCCAGAGACGCACACAACTCTTGGAGCTCCTCCCTTCTGGTCCTATTCCTCCCTCTCTCCCCTTCCCTGTGCGTGTCTTTCAGGTGGGAGCTGGTCATTTTATGTACGTACCTCACAGTATTTCAACCATTACATTCTTTATGTCTCCATCCTCCTCCTCTCTCCCCTGAACTCCCCCCATCACCCCACTGGAGTGTCCCCTCTCTATCTGCTGTTACCCTGCTTTCCCAACTTCTATCTAGCTTCCACATATAAAACACGCAACTACTCATTTTTTGAGACTTGCTAACCTTGCTTAGCATAATATTCTCTAGTTCCACCCACTTCCCTTTATGACACTTTCCTTTATGACAATATGATGTCATTTAGACGTCATTTTGTTCTTCTTTATGGCTAAGTAAAATTCCATCGTGTGTACGCATATGTCAAGGTTTTATGATCCATCCGTCTGTGACGGACACCTAGGCTGATTCTATTATTTGGCTATTGTGAATTGTGATGCTATAAACACGGAAATGTATGTATCACTACAATATCCTGACTTCAATTTCATTTTTAAAAGATGCTCAAGAGCAGTATTGCTGGGTCATGTGGTGGTGCCATTCCCAATCTTCTAAGAAATCTTCACACTGATTTCCATAGTGCTCGTACTAGTTTGCAGTTCCACCAACAGTATGCGAGTTCCTATGTCCCTGTATCCTCACCAGCATTTAGTACTCTGTGTTCTTGAAGACTGCCATTCTAACTGGAGGTAGATGGAATCTCACTGTAGTTTTGATTTGCATTTCGCTGATTATTAATGATGGTCAACATTTTTTCGTATATTTATTGACCATTTGTATTCCTTTCTTGAGAAGTGTCTATTCAGTTCAGTAACCCATTTTTTGATTGGACTACTTTTTTTTCAGTGTTAAGTTTTTTAAGCTTTTTGTATATTGTAGATATTAGTTCTTTATCAGAGGGGCAGATGGCAACGATCTTCCACCATTCTATAGACTCTTTCTTTCGACTCTTGATGGTTCCTTTGCTGCACAGAAGCTTCTTAATTTAATGCCATCATGTTTATTAGTTCGTTTTAGTTTCCTAACCTTTCAAGGTCTTCTTAAGGAAGTTTCTACCAGTAACTGTATGTTGGAGTGCTGTTCCCATTCCCTCTTTTAGCAGTCTCTAAGTTTCTGGTCTAGTTTCTAGGTCTTTGACCCATCTTAAGTTAACTCTTGTGTTGGGTGAGAAGTTTAATTCCATTCCTCTACAAAAGGATAACCAGTTTTCCTAGCACCATTTGTTGAAAAGGCTGTCTTTTCTCCAGCATATGCTTTTAGTACATTTTCCCCAAATTAACTGGCTATAATATGAGGATTTATTTCTGAGTCTTCTATTCCATTGGTCTATGTGTCTGTCTTTGTCCTGATACCTTGCTGTTTTTATTACTATCACTTTAGTATAATTTGAAACCAGTTACTGTGGTACCTCAGGCATAGTTCTATTTAATTTAATTTTTTTTTGTTTGTGGTTTTTTTTTTTTTTTTTTTTTTTTTTTTTTTTTTTTTTTTTTTTTTTTTTTTTTTTTTTTTTTTTTTTTTTTTTTTTTTTTTTTTTTTTTTTTTTTTTTTTTTTTTTTTTTGCGGTACTGGGGATTGAACACAGGGGCATTCTACCTCCGAGCTACACCCCCAGCCCTATTCTTTTTTTATTCTTTATTTTGAAACCGGGTCTCACTAAGTTGCGGAGTGCCTCACTAGGTAGCTGAGGCTGGACTCGAACCCGGATCCTCCAGTCTCAGCCTCCCGCATGCTGGGATTACAAGCGTGCCCCACCACGCCCGGCTTAATTTAATTTTTTAATTGGTGCATTGTAATCATACGTCTTTGTTAGGTACAAGCTGGTAAAGGCACACATGCACACATTTCTCATTTAACCCTTCCCTAATTCCCGCCCCACTCCCTCTTCCTTCCTCCTTCTCAAATTCAGTTTAGTGATTGACTTTGATATGTTCGTGAAAGTACATCATGTGCATTAGGGTGTCCCCCTTCCCCCATAACCTTCTGTCAAGTCAAATTCCTTGCTCACCTAAAGTTTCTCCTTCTTCATCTGGAGTCCTTCTTATGTCCCATTTTCTCCCTAGCTTCCTCATATTAGGGAGAGCATACGATTTTTTGCTTTTTGTGACTGACTAATCTCACTTAAGATACTGTTTTCCAATCCCATCCATTTCCCTGCAAATAACATGATCTTGTTCTTCTTTATGGCTGAGTAAAATTCCATTGTGTACATATCCCATAGTGTTGTAATCCATTCATCTGTCGATGGACATCTTGGTTGGTTCCATAGTTTGGCAATTGTAAATTGTGTAGTTATAAACATAGATACACATGCATTGGTTTCCAGCCTTCATTTAGTAATTTGTCATTCAATCTCCATGTATTTGTGTAATTCCTCTGGATCTTCTTGTATGTGATCTTTACTTTCAGACCAGAATTACAGGTGTGTGCCACCACACCCGCCAGACCTTCTTTCCTTAATGTACTGTTGTTGGTGCATTGTCATCATACATCCTAGTGAGGTCAGAGTGATGGGAACATACGTGCACAGAGCTCTTGGTGTGTCCCTCCAGGTCCCAGCCCGCCCCCTCCACTTCCCTGTACATGTCATTGCGATTGGCTTTGATGATTTCCCAAAGTACCTAGCGCTATTGGAACTGTTTTCTTCATTGTGTCTCCTGCTCCCCAGCGCTCCCTCCAGCGCTCCACTGGGGATTTCCTCCTTTACCTGAAGTCCCTTCAATTTCCCAGTTTCTCTCAAACTTCCGCATATGAGAGAAAACATAAAAACCCTCCACTTTCGGAGACTGGCTGATCTCACTTAGCATAATATTCTCCAGTTCCATCCATTTTTTTCTGCCCATGACACAATTTTGTCCTTTTTTATGACTGAGTAAAATTCCATCGTGTGCATATACTACAGTCAGGCCATCCATTCATCTGTGGATAGACACCTAGCCTGGTTCCATAATTTGGCTATTATGAATTGTGCTGCTGTAAACATGGTCATGCATGTAGCACTGTAATAGTGACTTCAATTCCTGGGAAAATACCCAGATGTTGTCTAGCTGGACCATAAGATGGTTCCACTCCCTGTCTTCTGAGGAACCTCTACACCGATCTCCACAGCAGCCGCACTAATTTGCAATCCCACTAACAGGATTGAATATGCCTTCTTATTTACCCACATCAACCCTAGCATCTATCTTCATTGTTAGTCCTGGGCATCAAACCCAGGGCCATTCTACCTTTGATCTCTGCCCCAGCCTTCTGAATTTCTTTTAGTTTTGAAGCAGGGTCTTACTGAGTTGCTGAGGTCTTTCTAAATTGCTGAGGCTGTTCTCCAACCTGCAAGCCTCCTGTCTTGCCTCCCAAGCACTGGGGTGACAGGCATGTGCCACCATGCCCAGCTGTTTATATTCTTGATGATTGTCATTCGAACTGGGGTTAGATGGAACCTCAGTGTTTTTCAGTTTGCACTTCCCTGAATGCTAACATCTTCAATGCATCTTCCTAATCAAGGCCACCTGGTATCCACTTGGCTTCTGTATTTCCCCTCACTGCTTCAGTGTAAAGTCTCAATTTATAATATGCAACTACTTTATGGGATTTATCATTTCAGCTTATTATATTCTTAAAGCAGATTTGCATCGATTAAGGTACATTAGGTTACAACCAACAGTAACTGACTCAGGCTGATTGAAACAAGATCAAATTTTATTGAAGGCTTAGTGGAGAAGTTCAGTGAATTAAATAAACAGTAAAAACAACCAGGTATTTCAAAAAGGAGGAACTGATTTTTAAAAGACCACTTTCAAGAGCACATAGGTTTTAGAATTTCAGATCTGTCAACCCAGGAAAATTTACAGTTTTTAACATGAGCCTTACATTTGGTCAATGGACTTTAAAAAGACCCATTTGCAGTGACTGTGGGGTGGACGAGGCTTGGCCAAAATTTTGCAACTTTGCCTGTGTTTATCTGCTCTCTGCTGCTCACTTAGTAGATGGTCCTTGATGCAGGGACAAAAAGAAAGACTAAAATGTGAGCTGATGAAGATTCATGACAGGAGAGGAAGGTCCTCCATCAAGCACACTATTTTAAAGGTTGCCATAAATGGTCATGACAGAGGCGCAGCCTCTACGCCCCTTCCCCACCCTCCCTTCCCAACGACACTTGACCCCTTTGAGGGAACAGCCTTCATACAATGTGGAAATTTTCCCCCCAAATAAAAAAAGATAAACATTTTACTCACTACAGGTTTTTGAGTGGTTGTAACTCCTCACCAGTCTCCTCCCAGATATGGAAATCACAAAAAGGACATCGGGAATCTCAGTCACAGTCAAGACTGGCTTGCACACATACCCTTCCTCAGGGACAAAGGCCTGTCTCTTCCATGTCCTGTGCCTCTAGGAAGGGACTCAGGCCAAAAACCAACCTCCGGAGTGTGACTCTCAAGACCCTCGCTTTATCTAAGGAAAGTGGACGCAGCCTCCGCTGTTCTGCTAAATGCTCAACGGGTCTCCATTCCTGTCCCTTCTTCAGGCATGCTTACTTTCTTTGTTTGTGTTCTAAAGGAAATTCTTCACCCAATAATCATTGGAACTTAGGAGGTATTTCTGGTGAAGTTTCCTGCGACTGGTCCCACCTTTTCTGAGAATCCCACTTTTGGGGTGTTTCCCTCCTCCTGGGGTCCTCACCTCTTCTAGTCCAGACCACAGCAGTTTCCTCTGTGCTGAGTCTCCTTTTCTCGACTCTAGAGGTGAGGATGGTGTCCTGGGGTTCATGGTTCTTCAGGGTGTTCCAGGACATTGTGCTCTTCTGCTTGGTGTGCCCACTGTCTTCTTTGCTTCTGGGGAGATGAGTGACTATCACTAAAGGGGTTCTCTGCTCCTACTGGTGCTGGTGGTGTGGTGGTGGTCGTTGGTACATGCACTACGATTGCAGCTTAGAGATGATGACGTTCTCTTGGTGGGTCTTGTCTGACTGAAATCCTCTTATTTAGATGCTGAAAGCAGTCTGTTTTATTTTCATGAGGAGGTCCTCAGCTATGAAAGATTCTCCACAAGGTGCTCAGAAACCATGATCTTGGCATTTCTTCTTGTTCTCGTTTTCCTCCTCCTCTTCCTCCTTCTTCTCCTCGTCCTCCTCCTCGTCCTCCTCCTCGTCCTCTTCCTTCTCCTCTTACTCCTCTTCCTCTTTCCTCTTGTTCTTCTTCTCCACCTTCTCCTCCTCCTGCTCCTCTTTCTCCTCCTCCTCCTGCTCCTGCTCCTGCTCCTCTTCCTCCTCCTCCTCCTCCTCCTCCTCCTCCTCCTCCTCCT
>PVLC010041478.1:0-13348 GCA_004027655.1 Graphiurus murinus | reverse complement strand
GCAAAGATCTCTTTTCATTCCAAATTCCATAGCATTATGTTTTCTCCTCTACAAGACTTTTGTTCCTGAGGACTTTCTCATATTTCCTTTTAGAGACCCAATGAATAATTCAGATTATACAACAGTTGCAAATAAAAGAAAGATGCCAGATAATCTCAACAGTTGACTCAGACCATTCTTCTGTGTGGCTGGAGACCAAGTGGGTGGGTCTTTGGCATCCCTCGATTGCCTCCCAGTGTCTCCTCACTCGTTTCTGGCACTGCCAGCCTAGACCATGTGCTGTGCCGGCAAGGGTAGGGCCTTGATGATAGTTGCTTAAAATATCACAATTCCTATGTCTATCCTATTTTAAATAGGAGACCGAAATAAAATAGTAACTTAAGACCTGAAGGACCAAATGGAAAGCAAATGGTAGAAAATTCTCAGCACAGTGACAGCCACTTGGTCCCTTCCATTCTGTTGGCAGCAAGTAGCTCTTCATTCTATTTATACAAATTCTGGATGGGTAGTTTCCTCCTCAGATGCTAACTTACTGCCTGGGCAAAATATGGAGGATAAAAACATTGTGGTTAATGTAGATAACATTTTCTACCATGTAGTGTAACCTAAGTTTCTCTGGCCCTCGCTAGCTTATCAGAACAGATGGGTTTCAATTATCCAATTACATGAAAGAAAACAAAGCAATATGACAAGGAAAATGTGGAAGAAAGCTCAGAATTAGTGTTACTACGCAGGCTTCTACCACGGGGCAGATAGCTCATCATCTGACTCTAAATCAGGCCCATATCTCATCATCATGACTCTGCAAAAGTCCCCTGCCCTAGTGTTAGAGTCCCTAGGGGGTGACTCATGTGCTCTTGAGCAAATTCTATCCCTGGCCCCTTGCTTCTCTACCTCTTCTCTCTTGACTTTGAAATTGATTTTCTTTTTTTACTTTCCTTTGTGTATGTTTATGGTACTAGGGAATTGAACCCAGAGGCATTCTACCTATGAGCTACACCCCTAGCCCTTTTATTTTATTTTTTAAAATTTGAAACAAGGTTTCCCTAAGTTGCTGAGGATCTCTCTAAGTTGCTCAGTCTGGCCTCAAACCTGTGATCCTCCTGTCTCAGCCTCCTAAGTATTGGGATTATAGGTGCATCATCATGTCCGGCTATCTGGACTCTGAAATTTCTAAAAAAGGATTTGTCAATACCGGCATTTTCCTCCCACCAACTACCCCTTTCTTTGGTAGATTGATATAGGAAAGCCTAAACATGACAAAGCTGCAGAATGTTCTGGAAAGCAGGAGATTGGGAAAGACTTTTTAGTTACCTGTGGTTACATTTTCCAAAGCAGTGCTGCTCATGGCCCTACAGCTCAGAGTTCTAGGCTAATTTCTCTTTCTGTTTTTCCTATAAATGCCCTTCCTTCTGCCTGCTTTCTTCACATTCCCCAGAAGAGTGAATGACAAAAACCAATGTTACAAGCACTGAACAGGACTCAGAACTAGAACTCTCTTGCAATGACCAAGTATTCCCAGGCCAGTCTCACTATGCTTGGCTTTCTCTTGCCTTAGGGTCATATGGCTCATTCCCCTCCCCTTTTCACCTGAAGTCATTAGCCATGCTCAAATTCCAATTTAGGCTTAAGCAGGGACCTATCTCTACTATAATACAGAAAGATGAAGCATTAAGGTGTATTGCTAAATATAACATAGAGTTGGGGTAGCACTATCTCTTTTGTTCTTTGCCAAAACACCAGTGCCTAAAACACAGCCTTCAATATTCCTTTGCAACTAATGAATGAATGAATGAATTCTGGTCACACATAGCACACCATTTGCAGGGAGAAAAGCCCATGTTCCTAGCTCCTCACTAAAGAGACAGCTCAACCCAGGTATATGGATTGAGGTAGGGAAGTCATGTGTGTGAGGAGGGTCAGGGATTGAGTTAATGAAAAGTGTCAAAAAAAATGTAAAAAGTGGGGACTTTTAGAATTCTTATTTGATTGCTTCATATCATAAAGATAAATTAGATGAGAGTCTAGCCTCCAGCCCAAGGGCCAAGTAAAACTATGTACCCAATAGATCAGATTGAACATTTATCTGACTCTAATGTATGCAGCTTATCTTGCATTTATATTCCTCTCTGTTCTTTGGCTAAGATAAAGAATTATCAGCTAAGTTAAGGTGAAAATCCAAAGCTTTCAAATATACCCCTGCTCGCTCTGTAGAGACCTCTTGGGCTCCTATTCACCTTTTGATATATTAACCCTCAAATATAATGGATTTACCTACTGTCTTCCTTGTGTATCCAGTGTTGATGACTATCATCAGATTTCTTTTCCACCAAAATCACCTCCATGCCTGAACGGGGGTTGGGACCTTGTAGCCCCACGACTAGCTGAGGAGCAGCATGGCTTATAATTTGCCCATCTCTGTATTCAAACTGCTGATGGCGAACCTTCTGCAATTTCCTACACTTTGGAGAATGGCTGGGATAAAGAAAATGCAGTCAATAGTAGAAAATGTCCTGTGCACTTGATGCACTGGAGATTGTAGGTTCCCACCGTGAACCGTATTAACCTTGCAATGGCAAACATTTCACAGAACAACAGTGAATATTATCAGTGTTGCACATCTAAGCTGACATAAAAAGGAATAATTCTGAGTTTATTTTGTAACAGAAATAAATGTTTGTCCAAAATAACACTTGAGAAATTAATCATGAAATTCAAAAAAGAAGTAGAAGGAGTGCATGAAATAAAAACAGAGAAATAAAGAAGCTCTATTCAAATTAGGACCATTGTTATAAAGATACAGTATCTGGTATCCTGGCAAACAGGATACCAGTCTCCACATTTTGCAGTCTCCCCTAACAATTCATGAATTATCATAACAGAAAATAATGATATACTAATTATATATAATTATTATATATATACTATAATATATACAATAATTTATATATATTATATATAAATTAATTTAAAAGAATCTTTTACTTAAGGATCTTAAAGCATTAAGCATATTTGTTAAACATGTTAAATATCACAATGCACTGGCAATTAAATTAAAGAACTGTATTAAGCCTCTACTATATGCATGGTTTAATGTTAACTGTTAAAAGTGCCTGAGCCACTATAATGCTATAATGTTAATAAGCAAATGTCTAAAGATTGTGGAATAATATAAAGTATTCTCATTTCCTGTAATTTCATTGGATATTGACCAAAAAAATAGAATTGAAAAATAAGAAATTGCACTTTGCCACTTTCTTAAAGACATCAGGGAACCTCACATGCTTATTCATAATTTCATCCATACATTTGTTCAGCAAATAGATAGGCTCTATGTGAAGTTCTCAGGAGGCAAAGGTAGACGAGATGGTTGTTTAGTAGAAAAGATATGCCAATGTCCAAGAAATTACATTGCACTTTAGAACATGAATTAAAGGGAAAAGAACCTTCCCACAAAGACTTGCAAATACTTGTACTTGAAAATTTAAGACAAAAGATGTGCATGTTGGCATAACAGTAGCTAACTGCAATGAAAACACTCAGAAATACACTTATCCCAAGATGAGAGACCCTAAGGCCAAGAGAACCCTCTAGGAAGATTTCTCTGCAGCTTTTTACCTGTGTTTCCTTGGTGGGTTCACATTTTCAAAGAGATCTTCTTCCACTTCCTTTGGAAGACTGACATCATCATCAAAGTCCCATGAATCACCCTGCCAGGCATACCTGAGAAGTGTGTGACAAGCTTCCATTCGGAGATGGGCTCTTGCATGTGAATCTCTATCAAGGTTCAGAAATAAATGCTAGTCTAAGAATTCTGGTATGTGCTCACAGGATTTTCTCTGGGGAATAGTGGATAGTAGCTTGCAGGATATTGGTGAATCTATAAATTGTATTTCCATAAGGGTATCTAGCAATAGAAATCCATATCTTGCTAATACATAATTTAGATCTTTTAATATAAGGCTACAAATAAAATCCCTCAATCACATAATAAACAATATTCATCTTTGTTACACTTATGCAGAAAAATAGTCACATATTATATTTCAAAAGTTAGGAAGATTAAGACTATTCAGTAGTTTGAGGAATTCATAATGAACATGTATGAGACTCCTCCTGCCTATCCCATAAATCGGTCATAATTCTGTCTGGAACAGAACAGTCTAGATTACTGAGCTCCATTTAGTTTACTCAATAGACAATACAAATGAATCTTAATTAACTTAATTTATCCTCTCAATAGAGAAATCTGGAGAGACTCAAATAGCATCTGCACATATGTGTCAGCTTTTAATAGAGAATAATACACTAAAATACTAGAATAAATAGTCATAGTATGAAAAAGTGATCCAGCCTTCCAGGTTCTTATTAAGATGACATGAATGAGAGCAGTAGCCACTGGACAGATCCATATACATTAAGTTCTAAGCCACTGTTTAGAGCATATTTGCTTTGAGTGGAGGTCATGACATAGTATGAGGGCCACTCAGCTGAAGCAGGATAAATATGCAGTCAAAGCAGCAAACATATTTTAGTCCTTTAAATATACATACTTGTAAACACTTCTCTGGGATCAACTGTGATCGCCAAGGTGCTGGTGATAATTTGATATAACTGCAAGCATTATTGAGTTGCCAAGATCTTTAGGGACAATTCCTGTGTTGGCAGAGTTGACTGTATGTTTTTCAAATGCAACAGCAGAACTGCACAACTGCACATGGATATGAAACTAGGGTAAAGACTGCAGCACAAGTAGCTTTTCATGTCTAAATCTTCCTAACAGCTGAAAAACAGCAGTGCCATCTTGTGCTGAAAATGAAAAACACAGTCTTCCCACCAACTCCATTTCTTTAAGGAACTGAGGTGGGGGGATGTCAGATGTTGTTCTTAGTTCTAACAAAGTTAACAAGGTGCAGATAAGAGTCTTCCCTTATATTCAAGTGTTAAAATTGTTTTATCTGGAATTATCTAGAGCTTCCTGGCAAATGAAGCATAATCAAGTCAATTTTAGAACAGTCACTTTTAAATGCATCTTGTCTTATTACTTAATTCATGTGTTCACTCACTTATTCATAGAACAAATTATTCATTAGTTATTTATTTCTCTAATCAATATTTATTGGACATCTTTTGTATGTTAGGAACAGAGTTCTAATTGTTGAGAATATAGTAATGAGCAAAATAGGTAAGTTCTCAGGCTCATAGAGCTTATATATGAGAGGGGAAAAGAATGAATAAATAAACTTGTGCCATAAATGAAATAAAATGGAAAATTGTAGTGAAAATGCATTGGGGTGGGGTGGAGTTTAATAATTAGTAGGAAAGCACCTCTGAGAGTCAGTGTTTTGAGTTGAGACCTGGACAGTAGAAAAGATCCAGCTATGTGTGGATTAGGAGGGAAAGCACTTTCAGCAGTGAGAAGAACAAATGGAAAGGCTCTGAGGCTCTGAATCAAGCCTTTCAGTTAATGAGTGAGGGGAACTATGGTACTAGATGAGGCTTAGGAGGTGGGCAGGGTCTGATCCTCTAATATGGTAAGAAAATGGGAGTATTCCCCCTGAGCTCTATTCTGTCTTTTTTTTTTTTCTTGAACATCAGTGTAGAGATAAGTGCTCCCAGAGTTTATTGTTTATTTCCCATTGTGCTTCTTATGATTTTCACCAGATATTCTACATAGATTCCAGTGATCAGAAAGTTCCTCTATAATAATATTTATGCCTCTGGATTTATGGATATCCCTCCCTAAATCATCCCAGGTCTCAAATATGCAAAAACCTCCAAACAAGCATATTAAGAAATTTTTGGTAATCTCACAATGGCTTTCTAATGTAAGATGATATCCTTAGAAATGGTTCAAAGAACTAGTGGAAGTTAGCCTGGTGGAGAGAGAATATGATGTGCAAATAAATAAGGACTTAAGGATTGTCAGGTGAAACAGATTAAGTCATAGAATAGAGAGGTTCAAATTATTACAAGTGGGCTACCTTGTGAAATAGTGATCCCCCAGCTACTGGGTGTATTCAAGAAGAGGTTGTAGCACCAGAATAGCCAAAGTAGTTCTTAGCAACAAGAACCATGCAGAAGACATCACAATACCTGACTTCAAACTATACTACAAAGCCACAGTAATAAAAACAGCATGGTACTGGCACAAAAACAGACACATAGACCAATGGAGAAGAATAGAAGATTCAGAAACAAACCTCCACACACATACAGTCAATTGATTCTTGACGAAGGAGCCAAAAACATACACTGGAATAAAGATAGCCTTTTCAACAAATGGTGTTGGCAAAACTGGTTAGCCATATGCAGGAAAATGGAAGTAAACCCCACTTTCTCACCCTGCACAAGAGTCATTTCAAGATGGATCAAAGACCTGGAAGTCAGGCCAGAGACTTTGCAGCTACCTGAAGAAGGCATAGGCTCAACACATAGGCACAGGTAAAAACTTTCTCTACAAGACCTCAAAGGCACAAGCAACTCAAAGGAAGATCAATACATGGGATTCCATTAAACTGAAGAGCTTCTGTGCAGCAAAGGAAACTAACTGAAGGTGATGGGGGGGGCACCCTAATGCACATGATGTACTTTCACAAACATATCAAAGTCAATCACTAAACTGAACTTAAGGAGGGAGGGTGAGAGAGTGAGGCAGGAATTGGGAAAGAGTTAAATGAGAAATGTGTGCATGTATGTCTTTACGAGCTTGTACCTAACAAAGATGTATGATTACATGCACCAATTAAAAAATTAAAAAAAAAAAAAAGAAGAGGCCTTAGCAAAACAGCCTTCGTGGAATGTTCAGGAGAGGTTGGCATTGTGTTCTGAGTGGACTCCATCACTCTTTCCTGCAAGGACTCCAGGCCTTAATGAAATCACTGATTTTGAACAATGAAGATCTTTTTTTCAAAGATGTTTCTTTATTTTTCCTTACTCTGTTATTTTTTCCAAGTGCACACTAATAACTCAGAGGCTACATTCTTTTTTTTTCTTTTGTACTTGCCATAGGAAACTTCAAATTTTTAAATAAACTTCCTGTTCTCCATCTCAGTTATCTGCACAAGAAGAGTACCTAAGTGTTTTACTGTGATCTCTAAAATTAAAATTATATTGCCCACTGGAGCCAGGTCCCTGGGCCTAGAAAGAACTAAGCAGCATGTCTCATAGGTTCTGTCATTCTGATAATGGAGGTCACGTAAAGATTTTAAGTCTCCTTCTCAGCTATGTGTCTTAGGAACACTGAGGGCTTGGTAAATGCAATGGTATGTAGTAGGTCAGCCCTGACTCCAGTCTTCCTCACTGGGTATTATTGTTTAGTTGTTATATACCAGTTTGCATTATTAACCTGCTGTACAATGGTTAATACCATGTCTTCCGCCTTGTTTTCTATTTAGATGACACATTCTTCAGAAGGAGAATGAAAGGGAATAGCGGAAAAGTTTATAGTCAATTCCCTAACTGTTAAAGAAGACACCACATAGGACAAATTATTATTTGAAAAAAAGACTTTTGGTACCCTTATTAATTCAAGGAAATAGAAATAAATGAATCACTCATCAAAAGTGGGAATGTGTTTCCTAAAAGAAAAGTTAATATTCTTAAAATTGAGAGTAGAAACAGCCTTTTAATAAGTTTATAACAATGATAATTTGTACAATTGTTAAAATGGTAATTGACCGAGTAGTTTGGGTTTTATAATTTGGAAATACGCTCAATCATCCCTTTATTCATTTAGTAAGTGATGACTAAAGCCAGTTACTCTGTTCTTCACCGAGCATATGTGACAGATTCCTTGCCCTCAGTGAGTTCCCAGGCTGAAGGGAGGATGGCCAAATAAAAGGGCTTGATAAGTACGTTGCTGCGTGTAAGCACTGCTGTAATTGATTATTTGATGCAGAGTCATTCTGCAGATGAATTTGAGGCAAGTAAAGGCACTTTGAGTAGAAGGAAATTAATATGTGGCTCAGAGACCTGCAACAGAGCCTAAGTGGCATGTGCTACATTCAGGCAATAGCTTATTGTTGCTGAGCTAGAGCTTGGAATTGAAAAGTAGAAAGCGAAAGAGTGCGTGGGGTGCAAATGACCACCAGTGACAGGCATGGGCGAGGGTCACAATTGCTCAGGATTCCAGAGTCATTTCTTTCTGTATGCAGTAGGTAGCCATTGAAGAACTGGGTAAAAAGGCTGTGTATTAGGCAGATAATTGTCCACAGATGGAACTTAGAGGTGACTGAGAAGAGGAAATGATGGCAGTAGAGGTCAATCAGAAAGCTATCTCGATGAGTCAGAATGATAACTGTATATTAACAGGCATTAGACTTGAACCTACATTAGGGGGAAAGCTTGTTTCTCAAGTCGATGTTTATGAAAACAAAATATGATGAATTCCTTAAATGAATGTCTACAATGATAAGATTCTATTCTTTTTAAAAAATAATAACCTCATAACAATATTACAGAAAGTAACATTGAACATTGAACATTGAACATTGAAGCTCCAGTTCTGTGTTTTTCTTTTTACCAGAAAACTAATTAGATACTAGCCCTTCACCTGACATCGGTTTCAAAACTTGGCTTGGGCTCCCTGTATGGGCTCAGGAACTGAGTTCAAAAGACGGCTCGGTAGCTTTTCTGGCTTCACCGATTACTTACAGGATTTCACCGGAAGCATTCACAGTTGTGGAAGGATTACTCTGCATTTGCTTTTCCTCTGGTTCTTTCCCTTGCTTCTCCTCTCCATAAATTGCTATAGGTTTATGCACAGCAAGCGTGCCTCCACACACAATGTCACTTTGGACTTCCAAAACAAGAGCTGAGCAGCAACGCACAAATTGCAAGGACATATTAGTTATGATCGCAGAGCACAGGGAATTTAAAAACACATGCTAAAATATAAATGCAAAAAATATCCAGCCATTTCATCTATTCATAGGTGGTTCTTTGAATTAAGAAGTTGAATTTCATTTAATTTAATGTTTGTAGACTCTTTCAAGACATTCTTAGTCAAAATTACTAGAAATAGGCCTTTTCAAAAATAAGTTAATTATTCTATATTCTAACTATTCAAATGGGATACAGTATTTAGATACATGTCTCTAGATCATTCTCTGGGTTTCAAATTCTTCAGTGAAAATCCCAGTGCCTTGAAAGACACATGCAAAGTTTTACTGTACAATGCTCAATATATTTGATGGGGTGATGTTTTAAATTATATGAATTCAGTTTCTATTTTCCTTTCTCTATATAACGGAAAGAGGAGAAGCATAAGGAAATTGATGATGCTACAAGAAGAAAACATGAGTCTAAAGATAGTTTTTGACATTCAAACAGCATGCTGCAACAAGACAACAGCCATGTAAGTTGGGACAAGAAAGTCATGGTTGATGATTCTCCCTAAAGCCTTTTGTTCCCAGTTAGCATTTCAAGGGGTTAGCCTTAGTGCTGACCTCGAGGAAAACCACCATTTGTGGCCTGAGGGGATTAGAGGCAGAAAAGCAAGAAAGCCAAAAAACGAGTCCAGGAACCCCCGCTTCTCCCAACAGGCTTCACTCGGGGTGTCTCAGTTGTCCAAGGAAACATGGAGGACACTTCCCATTGTACAGGACACTGTAACAAGGTCACCTATCAAGATGTCCTTGCCACTTCAGTCTGAGGCACAGCCATATGAACCCAGATTAGGTTTCTTTCTTTTTTCTTATTCTTTCTTTTTTTTTTTATTTTATTTTATTGGTGCCAGGGATTGAACCCAAGGGTGGTCTACCTCTGAGCTATACCTCCCAGCCTACTTCCTACTTTTATTTTGAAACAAGGTCTCACTAAGATGCTGACTAAGAAGCTGGCTTCAAACCTGTGATTCTCTTGTCTCAGCCTCCTGGGTACTGGGATTACAAGCATGCACCACCATGTCTGGCCCAGATTTGGTTTCTGAGAGATGCAGCTATGTCCTAGAACCTGCAGAGGTCTTGCTAGAGAGCTTTCCAGAAGTGGTTGCAAAGCAGGCGTGAGGTGGCAGGGACTGCGAAGATGACCTCTGAGTCACTGCTGAGCTTCAGAGAGGGTCAGACGGACAGATGGGAGCCTGAGAGAGGCCAGAGGCACCACACACCAAAGCTATGTGTGGACCAGAAGAGTGGAACACAAGTTGCCCCCACCATAGACTTCAGCCGGCAGAGGCCAGGAAGCAAGAGAATCCACAGCCCAAGGTCTTGCCTTTCATCCTAGAGAGGAACTACAGCGAGGCTCTAGAGACTGAGAAATCCAAAAGCCCTCCCTAAAAAAGACTAATTAAATCAATAGATTAGACAAAATTCAAGCCTGATTGGAAATTTGTTTTTTCTTGTTATGAATGCATGAGGCTTACAAAGAAACCAGATCTGTTAAAGACAAAATAAAGAGATTATACGGTTTTTTGGCACATCCAAATTGTAAAGTAAAATATATAACCCTATTAAAGACATAAATTTGTCTAAAGAGCTAAACAGCAAAACGAGGAGGTGAAGTATGTTTTTAAACACTTTGATTTTAATATAAAAACCCATCAAGTGTTTCATTTTGGTTGCATATATTAAGGTAAAATAATTCCATGGGCCAGGATTAGTTCAGTGGTTCAACGCTTGCCTAGAATGAGCAAGGTCTTTGGTTCAATCTGTAGCACCACAAAAAAGAGAAAGAAAGAAAAAAAAAAAGATTCCAATGCTTACCCTCTTCCTTACTTGTGCTGCAGAAGGTTTGAATTTTGGAAACATCAGATGCTAGGTTCCTGAGAAAGATTTGCTTCTTTTGCTGAGCAATAGATAGGTCAGGATTGATCCAATGTTCTCCACAAGAAACATACACCTATCCAAACAAACAAACAAATAAAAAATTGAGTCTCTGATCCTTTATGTAATGGTTTATAACAGCAGTATTTGTAATAGCCCAACTAGAAATAATCACAACAGTCAAAATAATTACGGTAAGTGAATGGTCAAACCATGGTGTCATGGAATACTATTCAGTAATAAAAAATGAACAAAATTGACAAAGGCAACAATTTTGATGGATTTTAAACAAAGTTTAAAAAGGTATTTTGTATTGTCTCTGTAACTCTTGTGGGTTTATAATAATTTAAAAATAAAAAGTATTTTTAAATTTTTTTAAGAATGAAGGGAGGGAGGGAAAGAAGGAGGGAGAGAGGGAGGCAGGAAGGAAGGAAAGAAGGAAGGAAGGAAGGAAGGAAGGAAGGAAGGAAGGAAGGAAGGAAGGAAGGAAGGGTGGGTTGGTTGGTTGGCAATCTACGGCTATAGTTCAAATCTGGCCTGCTACTTGTTTTTGTAAATAACATTTTTTTGGAACACAACCCTGCCCATCATTGACAGGTTGTTGATGGCTGCTCTCATGCTACAGTAGCAGAACTGATGCTCCAGTAGAGGCCTTGTGGCCCACAAAACCCAAGATATTTACTGTCTGGCCCTCTAAAGAAAAAATTTTACAACCCTTGATATAAATAAACTTATAGAATAAACATAAAAATGTTAATGTAGATATTTCTGGATAGTGAGAGTATGAATAAGATGTTTTCCTCGTTTTTTTTCCTTGTATGCATTTCTTAGATGTCTTTAAATGAATACATATCTCTTTAAAGATGAGAAAAAATAGTGACATATTCAGAAAGTCTCACGATGGAGAAAGAGAAGCCCAGGGCTGCCTTTTCTGATCATGACACACTCATCATTACAAATGTTAATAATTTCCTAGTAATTTTCTCTTCTTGACCATCAGCTTTCTTGCTCTACTATTGACATATTAAATCATGTGACTGCTCATGTTTCAATCTTCCTGTTGGCTGCTCAGAGAGTGACAGGTTAATATCTTATGGATAGCATCACTCCTGGCTCCATTTTACAATCACACTCCCTTCAACTTGGTAGCCTAATCTATACTTATATTTAGAATAAAATTTCATTTTGTTGCCGTATTTTAATGCAATATACCTTAGATTTTGTCTGAAAAAATGAATAATCACAGCAGCACATATAAATATAAACATTCAAAACAAACAAATACACCAATAAAAGTATAAAAAACAAACAAGCAAAAAACTTGAAAGTGATAGCCTTAGGAGTCAAAATAAGATCTACCAGACTCCAAGACAATAGCTTCTCCACCCCATGTGCTGCCTCTAATACTGGCCCTTTGTACTCTAAAGGGGTGTTTATATTCAGAGGCTGAGTCTAGTTTTGATAATGTGATGCAAGTCTTGTTCTCTGTGCAAAGAATTTGGAGCACCGGTCAAGGCAGACAATATTTTTTTCCTGAGCCTGTTTCAAATTCATAAATTGGAAAAAGGGCTGAGCTGCTAAAGTCCCTCCATTTCTCAGTGTTCTCTAGCTACCCATATAAATTACATGAAAAGCTAGATAAATGTATTGATTTTACTGAAAATTTGACATTATTATTTAGTAAGAAATCATTAAACAGCTATCTTTTGTAGGCCTCAAAAAGAATAAAGGAGCCAGGTGAGGTGGTGCACATTTATAATCCCAGTACTTGGGAAGCTGAGATAGGAGGAAGATCACAGGTTCGAGGGCAGCCTCAGCAAGTAATGAGACTCTCATCAACTTGGCAAGATCCTGTTTCAAAATAAAATAGGGCTGGTTGTGTAACTCAAAGGTAGACTGCTCCTAGGTCAATCCCCAGGACCACCACCTAAAAAAAAAGAGTAGAGGATCTCTCCCCTTCAGAGTCAGTTCTTCATAATGTGTTTTTCTCTAGTTTCTTCTTTCCATTTTAGAGAGGGGACAATGAGAGCATCCATCTTGAAGGGTGGTAATGAAAACTGAATGGGTTAACTCAAATACAGTCCTAAATGCCAGGCCTGACACACAGGAAGTTCTCAACAATGCCAGTTACTAGTATCGCTTTTTTAAAATGTGCTTTTATTGGTGCATTATCATCTCACATCATAATGTAAATCATGTTGACATTGACAAACATGCATACAACTAGTATCACTTTCTGATGATTGCTGAGTTAGGATGATCTGCAAGAAAATAAGAATGCTAATCATCTGAAGTCTTGAAAACTAAGGATACTTTTCTTCTGTAGTATTCATATATTAATATTTCCAGTTTCAAATCCACTTGTTTACCAGTTCATCTCTTCGCAGGTCCTTTAGGGCAAAGATTTCCTTCCCCTTTTCATTAAACAATCTCCTAGCTGCAGAAGGTAAATTTAAAATTTCAGTGCACCTGTAATAAGAAACATAAAAATTGACTTTGCATACAGAAAGCTCTGAGCAGCAAAGAGCAAAAATAAAAGAGATCAAGGCTTGGGTCATCCATGACAGCTCTGTCTGCAGGGCTAT